>JAGVSQ010003157.1:0-22412 GCA_022683975.1 Rhyacophila evoluta | reverse complement strand
ATTTTTTTTTCATAACCCTCGTTATGTTACAGTGTGTGTTAGCGCACGAATTTTCCTGTCAAATACAGTGTGTGTGTAGGTGTGTGTGTGTTTGAGTGTTTGTTGTATGAGTTTGCGTGTTGACACGTGCGCTTTACACGTGGTTGGGAAATATGACGCTGCACTATCCAAGTGCTACATACATGCGAAGAATGTATAATATTTAGGGGCGTACCTCGTTGCTTCTTAAGATTACCAATCGTTTATAAAACATTTTTTTAGTTTATTCAATCAATTATTTGTATTATATTAAATGTATTTATTTAATAACAATATGGTTGACAAAAATAGTAAATTAAATATTCTGATGTTTACAATGTTTTACTGTAAAATTGTTAATGGTGTTGCAACATTTATAATTTTGAATGCATGAGATGGACATCTAACATTATTATGAATACTGATTTTTGGATACAAAGTGTATTATGAACACAGTAAATTTAATTGTTTTATGCACAGCAAAATCAGTTTTTATAGTCATTTTTCCATGAGTTATAATTGAGGTTCACCGTAAATCTATAAATTTAAGCTATTAATTTTTTTTAGGCTAAAATATTGTAGCTTTTATAATATATAACTTAAAATAAAAAAATTAATATTATAATTATTTCAGTTCAGCTTAGATAATATGTACATATATTCATTTTAACCGTAGTACCGTGTCTATCTTACCCAATAGATAAATAATTGAATTATTCAGATATATACGAATATTATTACTTTTCATATCAAGAGTATTTGTTAATGCACATAATATGCGTAATATTGTTATTTCAATAAGCGGGGTAAATGCACTGATAACATAATCCTTATCAGAATGAGCTTATCATGAGCACTGTGGACGTTTAATATTCTATTAGAGTATTTTATCACAGCACAAATTTAATATCATTTCCATATTTTAAAAAAATATTGGTCTTATATCTAAAGATTTACACAATGTTTGATTATTTAGAAGCATTTTTTGTTAATTATATGCATGCAAAATATACATAAAAAATATACAAAGAAAACATATTCTCTATTATTAAGTGATCAAATATTTTGCTGTTACTAAACTGTGTGCTGATTTTTATTACAATATTATATATATTATTCAAGAGAACTACTTACATTTTCTAACAAGACGCGATAACTTAAGAGATTTTTTCAATTTATTATAGTATGCATCAACGAATTATTATTTACCATAAATGCAATTGTTATATGTCGCGAAATTATATGACACCTGCAGAATATATTAGTGATGATGGAAGATGCGATAAAATCAATAGGAATTTTCGGATGCACCTTTTAGTCTCTATATGCTCAATTTAGGGAGCAGATATTTAAAAAAATGTGAAATATTGTTTCGTTTTTAGTATGTGCAGTATGTACGTAAAAGTCAGAGCGACCCTCACTTTTAACTGTGTACGTGATTTTGTAGATTTACTTGAAGTTGACAGATGCTATATTGTTTGTTTTTATTTATTATTTCCTTATTATTTATTCCACCTCGCACTTTAAGTTGTCTATACACGTAATATGTGTGTATTTATATTCGTAGCATTGTTGAAGAATATTGCTGTTGCAAAGCTGTCAACACTGTAAATATAATAGTCATAGTCTCATATAACATGAATACGACTAGCCGTATGAAATGAGCATATATTTTTTTTAATAGTAGCATTTAACACGTTATCGTCGTTTGTGTCTACGCCGTAGAAGCGTAGCATCTACGAGACAACCAGTAAATATATTATATTAGAATACTAATTTGTTGTAATACTGAATTTATTTAGTAAAAGTAATATCTAACAATGGCTGTGGTATTTAGGAGAATCGATATAATACGATTGGCGATTAGGAAAAATTATTTTTTATTCAAAGGATTTTATGAAGTATTTTGTTCGTAGTCGTATCATATTTTTTATTTAGTATCTTGTTAATTTGATTATTACTAAGATTTTTAGTTCTTTCGGGATGTATTTTTGTAGAGATACATCTAGAAATGCATAGTGTAATTAAAACTTATTAGGACTAATTTCAAAGACTATTAAAAATTGGGATAGCTTTTATGACATGTTCTTTACCATCTTCGTATAATAGTAAACGAAAATTATATATGATCGAATCCTTCTGTTGTAGCCAAAACGATGAATTATTTTGGATCGGAGGTTGCGGATATTGTATAAAAAGATGAAACATTTATGTTTTATATTTATATGCAGGATACTTTATTAGTTGAATTCGTATAAATATTCTGTTTTAATCAATACATCTTACATACCGTAAATTGTAACGAAAATTTATCCACTATAAGAAAAGAAGCAAAATAATAACAATAGAAGAACAGTAATTGACAATATCCTAAATCAAACACCAGTAGATGATCGGTAAAAGAAGAAAGAATAATGGATAATCAGAATTAATGAGTGAAATATTATTTTATGTTTTCATGGGAATAGAACCTCCATTTCCAACCGAACTATTTATTCAGCCTATGTCAAGATCGTGTCTCAGCGAAAAAAATACTTTACCAGAATTGTTGTTATTTAATGTATTCAATTCAGGGCAAGAATACATTATTAAAATTTTAACAATTGAATGACCATATTCATTTATCTCTTAGGGACGAGTTTTTTTTTTCGTTTCTTTAATACTGCTTGACATACAATTGAAAAAATCCGATTTGAAAAGCCTTCCATAAAAACATCCAGATTGTAATTAATATTTAGCGGGTAGGCCAATAAAAAGTGTAATGCAAGAGCGTAGCGTATTGGAGGTAGATGAAGCCGCTTCGGTGTTGCGTACGACGTGACGTCGGCAGCCGACAACACTCCGCGAGTTGAGATAGGTCGGGCCCGTCCAGTACTGGCTCACTCGCTTGCTGTATGCTCCAATATAGATACCATGTACCAGTATTACATCTTGTCTACGTGCAATAGGTAACCGACTACCCATGCATTTCATAGTAGTGTGCATATTTCCACATCCATTAATTTGAACAGTAATAATTTAGATATAAAAAAATAAAATCAGAAATCCTATGTAATGGCCATATAATTATTTTTTCTTATGTTCGAATTGGCTAGGCACTGCATTTTGTGATCGTTAAATAATTGATTATAATTAAGCAGGTCATTTAATTGGGTCAGTGACAATTTCTGGTATCACGTCCACTCTGAAAGTGGTGTACGCGGATCGTCAAATCCAGAGCACGTGGATTCCAACAATGTAAAGTTTTATGGTGACATTTTTTCTGTCTCTCACAAGAATCCATTGTTAGCTTATCGATCAACCCATTGGGTATTCAATTTTGCATCTTTGAATTTTAGCAACAAGAGGACATTACCTAGTCTGGTCTATAGTTATGTATTGTAACGGCTTTCAACCTAAAAACTCCATCAAGTAGACTGAGAAATATTTTGAAATACAATTATTCGAATGTGCTCGTTTTTGTAGTATATATAAATCACCCCTATAATCAGAAAATTGGCTTGTCAGAGTTAATGTAAGATATTTTAGCTTACAAAACAATCTTTCTGATTCGGGAAAAACAAACATATTTTTTTTAAATATAAGCTGATATAGAATGTAGATACTGTGTTTTTATTTGGGGCAGAATAATTTTTCACACAACTAATTATATGACTTTTAATATATATTATTGTAATGTTTTGTAAAAGTGCGTTATATGATATTGTACAATGATCGATCATTTATTCTTTTGGTTATTCTGGATTACGGGGAAAGGGAAAGAAAACAGAGGCGTAACAAAATTATCCATATTTGTGAAATGATATTGAGTAAACGATATATTTAAGTAGTGTCCTTTTTTGACATCTTTTTCATTGTGACATTGAGAGTAATAATTATATGAACATTGCATATTATTACAATAAAAGTAGTGAACAATTTCGCCTTCGTTTCAACTTAATTTTATTATCTGTCAAGTGATATCCACTATTCGTCCATTGTCGTCCATTTGTGCATTATCAAATTCATCACTTATCTATATAGCGGTATATGTTTTGATAGCGCAGGGTAGAGTGCATTTTTGTAATATTGCTGTCGATTGACACATTGATTCCAGGTATAATCTACGGTTATTAAAATTTCTGTGAGAACCGAGTCATTAAATTATTTCTTTTGATCAACATATTGGTGCTGGGTTAAAAAAAGAATGACAAGCGACAAAATTTTTAAGAGGAACCAAAATAGGCGACAAAACTCACTGCGCATGTTGAATACTCATCTATTATTTTTGTACACACATGACAATCGTGTTGTCAGCAATGAAACAGTTAATTATATTGTGGAATTCGGTGTGCGTGCGTAATCCGCTCTAGGTCCCTGGACTTGTACCAAACGAATTATTCCCATAATAAATAAAGGAAAAAGACTAATTCTAGTATTATTGGTATTTTATATATTAATAGGGTTTTAAGAACTAGCCGGTTTGAGGTTGATTTATTAGGTATTTATTAGATTAGAAATATAAACATGATTTTTTTATTTATACATTTTTCAAGTCAGTCCCTAATGTGAATATGTTCGCTGTGGGAATGGAACATATCAATTCCTATAACGTGACTTAATCGTAACTTATGTTGAAGGGTTTTAAATCAGTCTCTGATTAAGCAAAAAGATCTTTTCATTATAAATCTAACACTAAGGCGATTCAAATTTCTAGCATTGTCGCCTGGACGGTAGTGAGTCTTGATCGCACCGTCTCACGTGTCCGCTAAAGCGTTCAGTGAATGTTTCGAATTCGCATTCCGCTGAATGACAGAACTAGATTGATCTCAACACTTAACCAAAAATAACATTCTAGAAATAAAATTAGAACTGTTTATTCAACACCGACTTCTGTGCGATTCGGATTCTTGGCTATTGTCATCATTGGTAGACGTAAGCCAAACAACATCTGCATGACTTGCCTGTTAGACTTTCAGTCAGGGGTGCAGTCAAAAATATAATAATCGCTTAAAATCAAACAAACAAGTTCATTGGTAACAAATTCAAAAAAAATAACAACATAATTATGTGAATATACAGTTTCAAGTCGATACTTCTTCTTTGATATTTGTATGCGTCCCCCGCGTACATATTTTGCTACAGTCAAAACTTCATTTTGTTTTATTTCTACGAATGCTGGTATTAACTATCATTACAAAAATATTACGTGAACTCATCTGTCATATTATTTTGATTTTTTGTTATTATTATAATATATCGATTTAATATTTTCGACTGATGGTGCTTGATGGAAATTGATTTTAAATTTCAAATTGATTTCATTCGATATTTCATGAGTGTGGCATAATTGAGTACTAATGTAATTTTAGGCCTATATTTACACTAGGACTATATAAATAATCAATGATTCAATCAGCTTCTACATAAAAGTAGCAAAAAAAAAAATAGATCAACATTTATAACTTACATTTAAGTACATATAGAAAAAAAACAGCACGTTAGTTTTAAAGCAAAAGAATGATGAAATATGTAACTAATAATAGTATATATTATATTTATAATAATTTATTGGATTTTTCGACAATTTTCTCCAAGTAAATGGAGAATGAAATAAATGTATCAAAATTGCTCAAATTGTTGTTGTGCATTTAAATGCAGCTTGCTGTACGGGATTCGAGCGTTTTAATCAATTATCGCAATATTTTTTTAACAAGATATATTTGTTTTTTTGCTTGATATTTTCGTTTTTTATCATAAAATTTCATCTTGTTGTGTATTATTTTAGTGTAAATTCACGACACATATTTTACTATAAAAAGATAATAAGAAATATAATTACTGGTTTAGGTTTTTGCCATTATCTCTCTATATTTCTGTATCAACAGATTTTATAAACTACAATATAATACGAAAATATTTTCTCGTAGTCGACCAAATCTACTGTATTAAAACAACACGTATTATTTTATTAACTAAAATAATTTCTGTTAGAAGTATTTAAAACTCATTCGAAAATACTTAGGAAGAGAGGAGAGATTGAGTTTTATAAACTCTATTTTGAACGTAGTCGTGTAACATAAACTGAAAATCTACAGTATAAATATAATATATCATTTTTATATAATGGATGTAAGTTTATTTCTTTGTACGAATATTATGGTTTATATTTTGGAAACTAGAAACGTGCCGCCAGAAAGTTTTTCCGATCAATTTTCCGACTTCCACTGCCATCTATTACCGATTAATCCAAACAACGCCATGCGAATGAAAAACAAAATAAAAGCTTCTATTTTCCATTGACAGATGCCGTCGTTAATCATTTTATCATAAATAATATTGCCGTTTTAATTTCAATCGACTTTCACTTTTTACTTGACGGCCTAGCCGTTAAAAAGACCGCTTTCTCAGTCGGCGGTCAAGGCTTCGACTCCGCAGTCCGGGGACGGGGTAATTTCGACATAATTTCGAGCATTTTCATGTATTTCGTGTGGTCTGGTGACCGATATTGAATTTTTAACTGCGCAGAGAGCACAACGACTTCTTGTAACGGCGTAAACATAATAAATATAATACGTACTACGGTCAATACGTAACTCAGTAATTCCTACAGTTTTTTTGTTGAAATTTCTTTCTCAGTATTTTCGACTACGCCCATATTATGTTATTATAAATAATACAACGTAAATTTATATCCGATTGATGTACTCTTATTCCAGATGTCCATTGTTGCTATTAGAATTAAATCGCTCATGTTTTTTGAGTCGGCTTATTATATACTTAATTCTACAATAATGCTCCCACATATTTACGATATTGTAAAAATACGCATAAAAACATAGTCAACTTGTATTATTCCACTGTTCGATGAAGGCGTCTTTTGATTAAGTTGTTGAAATATTTTGTCTGATTTTAGTACCACTAGTCAATTATTTATTTTATCGTTTTATTTGCAGAATCACCTTTACTATCGAGATTATTTCCTCTTAATAATTTATTTCATTCGAGTGAACCATGCGATAGTGGATCTACCAGCTGCGGATGTATTAAGATAACGTCTCTTGTCTCTCTTTGAGACCAGCCCCAATTTAGTATCTGGGAAAGCCTTAGAACAGTATCTAGATTCTAGAAAATGTATTTGCCAGTGCACGATATTCTTAGATACATTCTGTGGGATCTATTATTACACTTACAAGGTAGATATGAGAAAATAATGATTTTATTTAACCCTTAACCAGGTCAGGGTATTATAATAGGCTTCACACGTGATATCAGCTGATTTTATATCGGTTTTTTAATCAAGATATAGAGCAATCAATACCCCATTATATCAAGAAGTATTAATATTTACTTGAATTCAAGTTTATATAAAGTATAACATTATACTGGAAAGTCATATATAATTTACATGTAAACAAAGGTTTGCTTTCATCAAAATAATAATTATGGTCGCAATAAGTTTCTGAATCCTGATTAAAATCTTTACACCTTAAAAAGCAATACAGTAAAATAGTACTTATTCTTTATTATGAAAGTAACTTGGATGTAAAATAAAAATGTAAAATATTTAAAAAAAACTATATTTTTATGTGGGTGGATTAATTCTTCTTGATATCGCATTGAAAAAAATAAATCTGTCTATAGTTTCCATAGAGACGGAAAAAATCATTAAATCGTAATGATTATGAATGATATCTCTATGAAGATTGATGGAGTTAGCATATTCAATATCCAACTCTATGGTCTCTGAATGCACAAAATGATGATAATTAATATGTAGGACAGTGGAGGCAATAATAAATTATAGACGATGCGTTCGTTGTATTGAAATAGCGGAAGCGTAGATTTGCATTATTTTGTATGAGAAGAACAACATTGCATGAAACTCGACTAGTAGTTCATTTTAACTGAGAATACTTTACGCTTGCAATCTACTTGGAGGTCTTGTCGAGCGAGTTACTGGAGATAGTTGAGGAATTGAAGCTGACAAATTTATAATTATTTTTGATATATTTTAATTTTACTATTTACAAATGTAAGGTAAAGGATATTTATGCTGTAGTCACTTTCAGTTTTAATCATTTAACCATTTGATTGCATGATGCATTTGAAATTTTAGACTCCTAGCGAGAAATAAATTCATAATTATTTTTGACAAAAATATCTATGTTTAAAGATACGAATCAGGTAGTTGTATTACTTATCGTGGATGACATTTCAAATGTATTTAGACGACAAGGCGCTAAATAATCGTAATTAGCATTTCACTCAGATATACCGAATAGCGATAAATCGTCGTTTAACAGTCAAATAGTTGATATGTCTTAATTCTATTATCGATGCAGTTTGATCATCAGGTAGATAATAAAAATATGTGATTTAATTACTAGGTGTCAAAATTTTTATCGATAGTTTTTCGGTTAAATACTATTATCACGACAAGACTACTTACTGATTATTTTTATTAACCCCGTACACAATTTTTGTTGGACAATGTTATGGAAACAAAGTTACATTCGTTATTAATAAAAACACTATGGTAGACACAAAGACACGCTAAAATTTAAACAATGTTCATATCGGATTGTTTTTAAGTGCAAAATTATGTATTATATTTACCGGATTAATTTGGTTAATGCTTAATTTGAAACTTTTAAATGCTTTGCTAGATTTTGATGTTCTGAGAAAACAACGGAAAAGATAAGATTTTGTAGGTAAAACATATTTCATAATACTATAAGAGTTATCTTATCTTTCACACATTATCACTTATTTACAAATCGTACGCGCTGAATAGTATTGTTAGGTGGTATGAGTTTCAAATTAAAAATGATAAGCGCCATCAATCAAGTGCAAAAGACTGTTAAAAAATCTGAAAAAAATTGGATTCTAAGAATTATTTTTTTTCAAATAAAGTATATAATTTTTTCTTCCACCAATTTTTTTTTATACCATGTTCGCTCCCAAGGTGGAGCATATGGATACACATGGTGTAAAGAAATCCACCCCGAAAGCGGAGTATATGGATCTCCGTAATGTGAAGAAGTCTTGACAGATTATTTTTCACGAGAAACATTTGTCAGACAATTACTCAAGCCAATGGGCATCCAGTCCTGCATTATCAGATTTTTTAAATCCGACCAGATGGGGAATCGAACCCGCATTCCTCGGATTACTAGGCGCACACACTACCAACTACGCCAACCGGGGAGAGGGGAGCGTCTCCAAGAACTCCTGTCGTAGGCTACTACTTTTGCATACTCGATTGTCACACTATCATTCTGTAGCTTTCGTTGTCAAATATAACCTGTATATTTGATATTTAGTGGCCTTACAGTGAGATTAAACTCGCTGTATGCATTCTCAGCACGTGGTTGGATTCACCATCATATATATACTCACTTACTAAAGATGAGTGACTGCACGGTTTGTTTTACTATCTCCTCATTTCAAACGCATTTGTCGAAAGCGTCTATTATCAAAACTCTGTATACAGTTGCTTTAAGTTTTTGTTTGATGCTATGATTCACAACTGTAAATCAAAACTATCAGAATGTATGCATAAAATATGCGGAAGTTATTTATATTATAATTAGTTTAATATTACTAGGAACCAATTTAATATTTTCTAATATGCGTGGGTGAGAAAAGTTTCATTACTGTTCCAGAAAAGAAGCATTAAAAATATGTGTGATAAAAGTCATCGTGATCAAAATACGTAAATCTGATCTTTGTTTATTCAGTATATAATAATTAAATAAATAACTTAAACTGTATTTCGTAAATAGAATATCTAATAGTATAAAATTGATGTTGCAAAATGTAGTGCGTCGGTAATTCAATGCTCTACCGTAGTGGTTGGCAAACCACGGCTCGCGGGCCGCATGGTGCTCTTTGGGCATGCACGTGCGGTTCTTTTGGTTTTCTTTGATTTGGCGGTTTTTTTTTGCTTGTAGAGTTTTTAGGCAGAATTTTTTTGCCGCTAGACCTAAAAAAACAAGAGAACTGAATTTTTCCGGGAAGAAGTGGACATTTTTCTCTCGCTCTCGAAATAGTTCTAAAACGTTTTGTTACTCATATTTGGCTTTTTTAGCCAAGGGTCTGCCGAATACTGCTCTACCATATCATGAAATATTGATTATTTTCTTTTTTGCATCATTGAAGTTTTAGTGCCGGTTGTAAATATTCCTTTCTCCGCCTTCTTTGGAGACCTTTGGTGTGATTATAATTCGTTTTTTGTCCATCTACTCGGTCAAGTGACTGGTTGAAGTGTGGCGTAGCAGTGGCGGGTACACGACCTGCAAGTAGGGCAAGCGCGCGCACTCGCATAATGTCAGGCTCAGGCGCATTGATCGACTAGAGAACTTGTATTTATACTCCGCCACTGCCATTGCTATTATTACTATGACGCCACTGTCATTCTATTAGCGTACATGGGGATTCATAAAAATTATATATTAATATACTAGAAATGAATGATGCTACTTAGGCTTAGGATAGGGAAAACAACTTTAAATTCTTCAAAATCCGCGATAATGAAACTAGATTTCATACATTTTCATAATTCGTTATAACTCTGAGTAGCATTATTACCAACCATTTCTCAGAAATAAATAAAATTAATTCGTATTTAATTTGTGAATAAGGGTAATATTCCTCTATGCTAAGGTACGACAAGACGAAATATATTATAGATATCTAGTTCTAAATAAAAGTATTTTTTTAAAACTTATCTTTCATAAAAAACTAACGCCAACTGAGTATTTATAAACAAATATTTTTTTTAGAAAATATTTACTGAAAACGTGTCTCCTCAATTTAGTATATTAAAATTCAAATAGAATAAAATTCAATAGCAAGATTACTTGTGGAAATTAGCATGCCCTATAAACTGTCTGGATATCAACCTGAATATATTTTTAGTTTATATTTATGGATTGAATATTAAACAGTATCGATGAAAAAAGATAATTTTATTGATATTATTGCGATATACGAAAATATTATGAAACATTTCAATGCCATAGACGATGATGTAAGGTTCAATATAATACGGCCATAATACTATTACATATTTTGTTTTGAAATACATACATACATTTCAAATTGAAATTTGAAAAAAAATTGAAATATTTTTCCATTGGTCATCTTTTGCCTCACTGTTTATCTACAATGTTTGGCGCCTTCCCACCTGTCACTTTCGTGCTGATTTTTCCTTCGAGGATTTTATTTGGTACTTGCAGTTCCGGTTACCGTTGACCATAGCCTCCGGAATCTCGGGGGACTTGCAAAGAGCCCTTAATCTTCACATAAACAAATAAATAGCTTGCAGTTAAAATAATGTTGTATCTGGCACCATCTGTTAACAATGTTAATTATGTAAACCAATTTAGTAATGTTACTAGAAAGGAAGCTACGCCATGGCGTAGAGGTCACTTGACTCAGCTGCCTATACGTTATATCCATAGAAAATGTAGAAATGACGTAATTTGCATAGTTGAGTAGCATATTGATTGTGTTACACTTGTGGAAATAGATCGCCTGATGAAACGACGGTTAGACAATACATTGAATTCAATCTCAGGTTATTGAATGTTTGTAGTGTAGTACATTTGACACGAACCCTTTTAATACAGATTTTATTTTGTATTTCATGTTAGATGCAGTTTCCACAAACAATACAATACTATGGTATAAATAATTTGTAATTTCAAAGAATCGTTTTTAAAAAGCTTCCTTTAACAAATAACTGAACTTTTTGTTTCATATTATACCGATAGTATTGTAAAGAAGAACAAATCATTCATTCTCCATGTATTATAATATAGTTATTTTAGAAAAAAAATAATTTGCCATAAAATTTGCCTTTTTCATGTGAACAATTTGTATTCATTTTAGACGTCAAAAACGGAAGTGCGTATTATCCTATTAGATTTTTGTTATTTACCAAACACTCATACAGCTAGCTGTGGAGTAACATTCATGACTTTGATGATGCCGGCGATGTTTATTGTGTTGGAAGCAATATATATTTCTTTAGATGTTTTGTACTAGTGATGATTATTAAGCATAATATTTGAGATTATAATTTGTCTTTATGAGAATTATATTAAAGCAAACTTGATCTGAAGTGAACAATCACGTATATCTGACACGTTAAAGTATCCATAGATAGATATATGATGGAATTGTTTGTAGAACTTAACTGGGGTGCTATGTCAATGATATTATGTGACCTCAAATTTTACAAAAGAATTCAACTTAAGTATCTTGATACTTTGGTATTGTATACATATAAGAATAAATAAATTATGTTATATATTTAAGTGATTGTGATTTCGACAAATGGTTGCCGTATGTATTATTATTAATATAAATTACTATTGATATGTGTTATAATATGATGAGAATGAGTGAGAAACGACGACTTCTATTATTTCGCCACATTCTGACGATCCGAGTGGATGACCGTGGACGACCTTACTAATTGTGTTGTGTAAAATAATTCTTTGTTACGTATAAATAAATACTCCCCAAGAAAACGCGCGTAAAACTACATAAACCAAAATTATTTAAATAAGAATCTTGAATGTGAAGATTTAACTTTAGAATGATAATTTTATTAATAAGTTGACTATTAATTGGAATCCATACAACCGCATTGGAAAATTAAAAAATCATTGATTTCTACTTAACAAAACGTTGACGTTAGCCTCCCCGGTAGCGTAGAGGTTAGCGTGCGTGCTTCGCAATCCGGGCAGTGGGGGTTCGGTTCCAACATCTGTCGAATTTAAAAATCAAAAAATGTAGGATGGATACGTATTAGGATGAGCAATTGTCTGAAAAGCAAGACATGTCTTCACACTGTGTAGATCCATAAGCTCCACTTTCAGAGCGAACATTGTATTAAAAATGAAAAATAACGCTGTTGTCGCATTTGCATGCGCCTAAGAAAACTTTTATTAATGAGATTTTTTTTAAACTAAGATTTTTTTGAACATGGCTTTTGTCTAATACTTCGGATATCATCAATTCCATTATCAATAGAATAGTATTGCCGGATTAGAATATTTAAAATTCATTGAAATCAAATGGAGATTGTATCGTCTTCGTGGCCTAGTACTCAAGTGCATGCTTCTAAATCATCTGGTGCTGGAGATCGTTCGTGTCCAAGTTCCGTAGCTTTTCATCATTTATTTTAACCAATCCTCGTAAAATTTGCCACGGTATCAAATTAATGTTTCATGATTATTTATATAGTAAATTTAATTTTTCTGGTTTTTTATCCAAATTATAATATTCTTGCAAGTTTTAAGCATTCTATATTTTATAAAGATGCATAATACAGATGTAATAATACATATTCTATTATAATTATTAATTAATTATTGGTAAATTTAATCAAAAATAAACTTTTCAGTCTTTTTTTTTTAAATCTATAAATTATAATATAGAAAGAAGAAAACTTTAGAAAGTATATAATAATAAGCATATAAAATATTGTTTACTGTCCATATATATATATATATGTAAATAATATTTCTTTAATATAACTCACCGCGATGATGGTTCCAATTCACTTTCTTCACACGCATGTATTATTATATGAAATTTATCTGTATATATTCATTTGAACCTCGTACATCCATCAAAATGAACAGACACGTACTCGCCCAACGTGCCCAAAGAGGTTTTTTCATTATTTATTTTCATTTCCACTTCAAAACAATAATAATATTGTTGCATCATGAACCAAGAAAAAAATAGAATTTTAATAATTTACGATCATAGCAGTGCATGACCGTTATTCAACCCAGTCGCGGGAAAGGGACAGCAATAGGTATTAAACTGTAGATGCAATCATTAATAGAAAGTGTGAGTGAGAAAGGATATTCCAGTGGCGGCCCGATCGAATTAGTAATTATTATTAAACAAGACATATAATAATAATTATTGAATAATGAAATAATTTCAATGGTGTTTTCTTCTAGTAGGTTGAAACCACGGCAACTTTGTAGAGATTTCTCAATAAAAACTATACTCGTAAAAAGCAACTTCAAAATTAGAATCAGGTAGGATGCTATTTAAACCTACTATAAATATAGATTTGATACCATAGATTTTTTTACTTTATCCGTTCCAAATGAGGATCACGTGGGTCTATGCGGTGTGAAGAGGGTCACTCCAGAAATGGCGTATACGGATCTCCGCGATGTGAAAACATGTCTTGATTTATTGATGTCCACTGATCAAAAGATCAATGATGAAGTTAAAATGTAATCATTGATTGTATGCATTAATTTGAAAAATAATTATAATTTAATAGTAAATACGATAGATGTAATAACATGTTAAATGATTTCTGTACGCAGTTATTAATTCTATATGACCTTCTTAAACATTTTGTCTAAAATGGAAGAAAAAGTTGAAGTAATTTGGATGTTGGCGAAATTCATTTTCATTTTCTTTTTATTGAAAAAATGCTTCTAGAGACATTTTATCAGAAGTTAGTAATAATTTATTTGAGGCTTCTTATAATTCATTTAGCTTAATGTATAAAATGTAAAATTTACCAACATATTATATGTGTTTGTAAATTTTACCATTCGATATACATATATATGCGAACGATCAGTGATTATTATTATCAGGGAATTATTGTTAGTTTGTTTATGTCAAACTATATTTTTAGATTATGTAATAATTGTTTACCACTGTTTTCTTTAAGATCTTGGAATAGATTTTTTAATTAAAGTAATGAATGGAAAACTAGTTTCCACGCACTTCACTGCACGCTAACAAACGCAGTGAAGTAGGCTGAGAAAAAGTGCAAAAGAGGCAAAGGGGGCGGGTGGGAAACACTCAAACCAATACAGATTATGTATACGTATATGGATTGTATGTGTGGACGTCGAGTTAGTTGGTTGCATCAGAGACTGGCAGCGTTAGGTAACATAAACTCCGACCATTTTCACTTTCTAAGCATCGCGGTCGCTTCCTGGTTTGACGGATTCGAACCCGCTGATGCAAATATCTAGTAAAGCAGAAGCCATACATATTGCTTTCGATAATATGGCAGCTGTTCCACATAATAGTTCTTTATACTAAATTTCTCCCTTGAAACTTTAAATATTGAATAAAATTTTCACAAGTGATTAAATATGATTTTCATATTTCAGAATCAATTAAAAAATGAAAATTTCAAGTATTTAATTTCTTATGCTGAGACGTAAATAATTGCTCATTTCCGCGCTGAAGATTGCGGGTTTGAATCCCAGAAATGGTTGAAAGAATTTTACAAATTCAAATTGTGAAACTTGATACTACTTAAAGGGGTGAAAATTTAACTGACGAACAACTGTTCTATAACTAAGTAAAAAACAAATGCTGTCGAATTGGCTGAATAAATAAATAAAAGTCAATTTTCGTGAAAAATCTATAAAGGTACGCCTTCTCCATATTCTGATAACCGACGTGGCTAACAACAAAAACAACAAAACTACAATAATAGTATGAAATTCAAATTATCAATCTGTATATGCCCTTCTGAAATAGTCCATTAAAATATTTTTTAATTTCATGTGAACATGCGATACTAATCTAGATTTTTTTGTTATCATTAATCATCAAATTATCAAACAAAACTTGTCAATAAATTGGCGATAATCTTTTGGATTATGTTCGATTACAATAATTATTTTGATGTTCAATCAATCTGTTGAATAATGATTTTCTGTAAATTTATCCAAATCATTTAATCAAGAGTATCTGTTGGGCAGTTGACATATTATTCACATTTCGTCTGCTTCGGGTATTAGTACCATTTTGGAATTTGTGGAAAATTAATGATGTCAATAGAAATGGTCATGAATTTTATTGTTCTGCAATCGGTTCTCAATACGTTAATCTCTCTCCTCCCCTTGCCCTCGCTGGCCGCCATGTTTTTGCCTCTCTTCTCGCACAAAATCTGCATAGGCTGAGCCTATAAACAAGAACTCAAGCCAGTCATAAACTATTTGCCTATTACTTAGTGTTATAAAAGATATTTAGGGTAATGACCATCGTTCCAAGAAACAACGAAATGTAAACCGCAGTCGAGATTGAATAGACATGAAGAAGAATCGTCCCTTTACCTTTTTACACCCTAATCGTGAAATATGCTTATCCGTAATTAGTGGCAAGGACTCTGTTATATATTTGAATATCATTATTTGGTTTTAATATTCATTTAATTCGACATAATTTTCCAAAAATATCCAGTTAATGAGACCCTCGACGTCTTCAGTACTATGAAGTATTAATTTGCGAAACATTTCCAGAAAAATGGGTATCGGCATTTCTAAACGTATAATGGAAGTCTATTCTTTGAACCAATAGTTATATAAATGCCACATCATTAACTATCGTCAACTTTATTCATCAATAGTCTAGAATGTATTATTAAAAGAAAACGGTAACAGCTATCGAAATACCTTTAAAGTTAACGGTTTGGGTACAAAAATACCCAAAGTATACAAAACATAATGGTTAGCAAACTAAATAAAACGACGAACGTATAAAATATCCTGGGCCGATTGCGAAACATCACACATCTTGTATATGTATATGATGAACTGAAGATTAATGAGGAAAAGTATCCAATTTTTTTTTTGTTTGGTTAAAGAAAACAGTTTTCTTTGCATATAAATCATTTTTTTACTAAAAACGTTTTTAACATTGAGATAGTTTTAATTGACGAAGAATTATTTGAAAAAATATTATTAGACGATACCGTTTTTGATAGATAAAAAGATAGAGCAGTATGCATAAAACTTTTCCAAAGTTTAGACAAAATGCCTAATTGAAGACACTAAAAAATGTTATCCAAAACATATAAAGGTAAATACAGACGCGCGCGCGCTCTCTCTCTCTTGATATCAGTGATCTTGTATAAGTTTATGTAATACCACCTTAATCAAACTTCTTGCTATAACATCTATAATTAATATATCGTTGCATTTAAATGAACGATCTGAGGCTTTTAAGAACCCGTCTAGTCAAATTGATTGACTTCCACCGGAAACAAGGTTAATAATCTAAAGTGCAGTCGAAGCCGGAAGAAAATTCAGGAAATGCTTCGCTTTATGTTATACTCTATCTCATATCAGCAGTTGCAATCGGCAAAGAGAAACTGACAAGAGATAATAAGAATTTTAATAACCGTCATATTATGACAGAATTTTAATACGTCATAAATAATTTAAGTGGGTATATAGTACTAGATTGCGTTATATTTTTTGCGATTGATCATACAATTTGGGAATGAGTAGTAGAGCTTGGATTTATAATTTATTACCAATCGCGTATTTTATGATCCTTAAAATATTTTATGGTGAGTTTGTATCACGATTAAAAAATGTGCTTAAACTAGTGCCATAGATATCTACCTACTCATGTTTACTAATTGTATGGAAGATGGGTGGACCATTCGTCTTCTCATATTTTAAAATATTTATTAAGAATGTACACATTTTAACCAGTGCCAATTATTATTCTACTGATAGAGAGAAGGGGTTAGGGTGGTAAAAAAAAAACTGTTTTTCCTCAATTTATATTCACCCTGTTTATTGCATATCATTTTCTTTGCATGGTTACATGTCGCAAAAGGTTCTAATACTCGATATATGTACATTAATTGACTCATTACCACCCTAAAACAGCAATATGCATATCGACTGTGGAAAGGAAAAATAAACTATTGAACAAACACAATCTCGAAGTGGACGTAGATTTAAGCTAATGTTTTATTTACCAAAACAGATATTATTTTAATTTATTTAAGAAAACCAATACGATGATGTAGTGGAAGACTTTTTTCCTGGTTGCAAAATTTACAGGACCTCATTTTTTTCAAATTTAAAAGTTAAATTTAGATATTGATTCGGCATTTGCTGCTTATATTCTTTTGATATACCGTGTAATATTGTTATTATGGAAAAAAAGCTATTTTGAACAAACCGAGGGTTACGTCCTCTTTCTTTCCCACACTCGAAAGGTATCCATTGATAACATATTGTAGCATCATTTGACATAAACACGTTTGAAAAAAATCATGTGGTTCATATAGTCAAGATATATAAATAATAATCAAATATACTTCAGCGCTAAAGTTCAGCTAGGGCTGAAACGGTCTGCGCGAGAAAATTAGGGTCCACCTCGAGTTGTAGCATTACAGCGATGACTACGACTTTAAAATAAAAAAAATTCAAATGTATTTCTGTTTTGTTATTTAAATTTTAAATACTTTGATTGTGTCTGCTGTGTCTTAAACGTATGCCAGAAATAAAACATCAGTAAAAAATGGTCGTGAAAGTTTTGAAATGTCAAAAAGCATTGACCCGATCAACGGGGCGATTGCCAAAACACCAATGGCTTTTAATTTATCATAGTCTTCGTGCAATTGCTATGATATTTATTTAAGAAAAAAAATTCGAATCGTTTACTACTTAATATGTAATATATTATACATTATATGGTTTGACTGTTGAGATGTAAATAATTATAACGTTGATATTTATTACTGTCTGTCTAGAAAGCTTGATGGATTTTACACATACTTCGGTTAATGCCAAACTTCTATATAAATTACCTAGTTTTATTGAATTTTTGACACCTAACCTAACCTACCTAGTGATTTTAATCCCCATATCACTAAACTAACGTGGTAAAAACTGCTCTACGGTAGGTGTCTCTTAGCTAACATTGTTTTTGCTTTATATTTGTGTGATGTATTATTTTAGAATTAAAAATATACGAGTGTAATAAATACTTCTTTAAAACCATATTGTACTATTTTTTGTGACTGCGAAAACTAAGAAAACCGCGACACATCTACTCATGTTATGAAACTGTAAGTCAGTGGTATATTTATTTTTCCTGATTTAAAGATGTAAACGTAAAGACGTAGTTATTTATATTTTACGGAAAAAAGAAAATTTTACCGCTTTACAATTACATATAATTGTACTTTTTTGTCAAATTGTTTTATGCTATTTGTGAAAAGAGCAAACTAAATACAGTATATTCCAATTATAATATTATTCAGACACCTTTCTCGCAGCTGTAAATAAAATAAAAAATTCCGAGAGCAATCAAAATCGGCAGCCAGCGTCCGTCGACCCGTTCCCCACTACCCGACCGGCTCGATCGTTAGCCAATCGGCGGTCGCCGTTCGCGTTATGCAACTGTGCCCGAAACACATGACAGTGAATTCGACTGCGCAAGTTTGCACAACAACCGGCTGCTGCCCGCCACTGCCTTTTATAATTTCATCATACTCACTATTCAATAATAATTTATCGACCAAAACTTTTCCTCAATCATCGCGCTGAGTGCTCGACGAAAATTATAACTCGATGAGAAATAGTTTCGTTAAAATCGCCTTTGCAATTTCAGTTTTTCTTTGTACATGATATCCGCATATTGTCTAGACATAGACAATGCGTGGAGCTTCTGAGAAATTCTCCTATATTCCCAGATTTTGTCAGCATCTCGTTAACCCTTCTAACATAACATATTTTGACCTTCCAAGATGCCGGTTGACAAGTCAGGTTGAGCGAAATTCAACGTCAGAAGTTAAACGGTTATCTATGTTATTTCTTCATTCAGACGAGTCATATGAATATCCACATTAGCATCAGTGTAATTGCAATGCATAAAAGAAAATGGCAGTATTATTACTAGTTCAATGGCTTCCGACCATTTTCCAATGATGTCTCTCGAAATTATCTGTTCCTTCAACTGTCGTATTAAAATACGTGAGCATCTTTATTTAAAAAATAAACTCAAATTAATAAATAAAAATATTTATAATTGCAATAAAGAGAACGCTTGTTATAATTGAATTTGTTGTTAACGAGGAAACATGGATATTAAAAAAATGACAGACGTCAATAATATGTATGCCTTTCTCCGTACCGTGAAGGTAAATCACTATTACGGTCCCAAAACACAGTATACTTTGAGAGTTAAATTGGAAAATTTGGACTTGGAGACCATGCCAAGTACAAGTGAATCTGCAAGTGAAGACAACATGCACTATTCACTGACTTGGATTGGGTGGCATAGTAACGAGTGGCTGTGTTTTAGCATTTCCACATATATTTGTGTCAATTCAATGAATGAAGATGACAAGTTGATAATTAAATTTTGAAATACGGACGAACGTGCCATGTTAAATTATATTACATAAAACAATCTTTCATCTGAACTTTTTGACAAACATGGAAAACCATGTCTAAATCACAGGAAAACATTTTATCATTGAAAGCTTTACGACGTATCGTATTCGAGTGTATATAGTTTTTTGCTTATTTTTATCTGTAATAAATGTATTTGTTTAAAAAAAATTTACTTCACACTATAATCCTAAATATTGAATATTCAGGTAAATGTATGAGTATTTATATATATTATATATAAATAACTGATATTTGTTGTTATTGTGTACATTTTTTATTAATCCGTTTAAATTTGCGTCGGTTGGCAATTAAATTGTAGCGTGGAATAAATAATACATTGAAAATCTAACAATGGTTTTCTTTTATTAATGAATCATGATACAATTTATTTGATCGTGTGATGTTTTGGCTAGTAGAGTTATTCTGAAATGTTTTCGTATTATATACTATATCTGTAACTTCACTCAAGTGCATAACTAACAGGTCAATTTCCCGAGTTCTAGCCATGTCCCACCCACCGTTTGTTGTATGTATACCATGGGTTGACAACTATATTCAATAGCTTTTCTAGAACAATCCCTATTCTTAATGTTATGCATTTCCATATTATTTCAACAGATTATATTTGGTTGCACCGTAACTGCTATTTCTTAAAATTTCTATTTCCAACTATAAAATTGAGGTAAAAGAACACCATTATATATATAGTGTTACAAATGAGTTAAATTGAACATTAGTTTACTATGTATATCATATATTATATGCGTATCCTTTTAGTAACTTCACACTCTGTGTATCGAAAATATACACCCTTTTATTGTACACAATTACACATTTATTGTGCGTTATTGTCAAACAAATACGATTTTCAGCCATCATTATTCTTTATTTATTGTAATATGGAGATACCAAAAGCTGAATCTTTTCTGACAGAGTTTTCTGTTTAAAAAAATTCCCACTTGATAATCTCAGTTGACACTGTTAATTATAAAAATATTTTTTATAATAATAAAAAACACGATGTTTTTAACTTTTTACTGTTAAGGAAAATATCCAGCTTTAACTGTCTTCATCACATATTATAATCCTATGTAATAGTATGACGGCCTCTTGAAAAAAGAGCTTTATTGTACTGGTCATTTAAACGCCTCCCCAGTGGTGCCCCGTCTAAGGGCGGCATGTCAGAATGAATTCGTTTGTCTATTTCAGAGCTTTCCACCCCCATTACATTACACTGTTGTGTGGGCGTTTAGTAAATATAGATATACGAGTATATGACCTGATTACTATTTTAAGCTCATAGAATACACACTGTTTTTTGAATTGAAATTATTTTTTTATTTCGGTTGTAATTTCCTGAACGATGTAAACAAATTGATATTCATTTTGTCAGAAAAGGCGGCTTTTAACGATTATTTGTTTGATTTTATAAATTATTAGATTTCTTGAAGTATTTACGGTGTGCCTATTCAAAAATGCATTATAAAATGATGGTCTCAGACTGCAATGGTTCAGTTCTGTTCTATTACGTAGAAGATACTGGGTGCAATTATCAATCAAGTAAGAAATCATCTTTTTAAGTAAACCATCTCCCAACATTTGAAATGACCATCTCACTAGCGATAATATAATGCAATTGAGTTGATCCTCTCTTTGCTTGTACACTGAGTAAATCCTAAACCTAAAATTATCATAAAAATGATTATAAGTAAGGTAAAATAGTGAGCAAGGTGCAAGCAAGGTGAGAAATGTATATTTAGGATAGAAAACTTAAATTTAGTTCTAACGCGTAGAAGGGATAATTGGGTAATATTATTTAAATAATTTACGACTTGAATTTATTATAATTATTATTGAAATGTTCTTAGTATCATATTATTGTGAGATTGACATATGAGGAGCGCAGTTCCTAAGTGAACTTATTCCACGATGCCAAAATTGAAAGGAGAATATTATTAACAATTTATTTTATTGAGTCAATCCTTTATTCACATCCCATATGGTTCTTTTACACAAAAAATCTTCGAAATTTCCAAAATTTTCTTTGAATTTTGGCATAGTGGAATAAGTTCACTTTGAAAACACACCCCTCATATTACCTATATGAAGATGTTATCTCCATTCAAGACGGATTGACTATAATATAATTGATATTTTCGACTGATGGTGCTTGATGGAAATTGATTTTAAATTCTA
>JAGVSQ010003156.1:0-22166 GCA_022683975.1 Rhyacophila evoluta | reverse complement strand
TGAGAGACTGTGTTGCGGAAGGAAATAGAAAAAAAATATCACAGTAAAATTCCCAATATGAACACCACATAATGTATATGAAAGAGGTGATGTCTGAGAGACTGTGTTGCGGAAGGAAATAGAAAAAAAATATCACAGTAAAATTCCCAGTATAAACACCACATAATGTATATGAAAGAGGTAAGAGATATAAAAAAGAAAGTGCCAAAACTAGAGATCAACCCCTGATATTCAGTATAATCATCGGTTTTAATCGTCACCCGTTACGACAGTGGTGACTAGAGAGAGAATCAAGGGATGTATATTCGGTGAAAAGCACATTTTCTTGGATATACATAAGTTTGATAATTTAAACTGATTCTAATACCGTGAATATCTTGATTCTATTTTACAAAAAAATATTAGATTAACTTCATATGTTATGCAAAGATAACCCAATCCTTTGAAGAAATTAGTTTGACTTTAATCCACTGTATATAAATCCTCTTAAACGGTGTAATATAAAAATCATACCATAATTGCATAATCCATTAAGCTTTTAGTAATTATAAATTACGCTTTAAAATCTATATTAATAATGCGAAATTGAACGACCTAGCTTCTTTATTACTTTCACATGGATATGGATAAAATAAAATTAAAAAATAGTAAATGTAGGACTTTCTTAGACTGACTCATGCGACCAATCATCAATGCAGAGTTCTCACTGAACCGCGTTCATTATTTATTTACTGCATGCTGTGAAAGTTGTCGGACTACTAGAGGCCATTACAAATTATTATAAGTATTCACAAGTGGCGAATTTTACTATAAACTTTTATCGAGCGCCGTGCATGAAGAAGATGAAAGTTTCCGCGTATGTATATTATCATGCGAGTGTGTCGGCCGATAGAAACCGCCAGTGTTTAATGTGTGTGGTTTCGCAGCGACCTCATTTTGCATTCGTCGTCCCAATAACACCTCGTAGTGGAGATCATTATTGCAAGAAACCTGTTAGTAATTGTTACTATTCAATTGATGACATAGATTGCCGATATCTACATATTTATGTTCAATAAGATTGGGAACAATCGTCGACAGATCCAAAGACAGGTAAAAGCGAAATCACAATATTCATTTATTTATTTAAACCAGTTCTATTCCAAGGCGTTTGGATCTTTCAAATAAAAAGATAATATTAAACTTGGTATATTAATTTTAGGCATCCATATCGTTCATCCACTATGCATCAATGTCGAGCATTTGAATATATGTACAGTTTATTTAAACTTAAGATTCAACTGCATGTTTCAGTGGAAGTTTTGTTACAGTCTCCACATATTGTGCGCTTACCAATTAACCACCAAGGCGACGTAGATATATATATTATGTAGTATTTATAAAATATAGTATATGGTAACCAAAATAGATATTTATTCATTTTTTTATAAAGAAAAAGGCCCCCTCGCAAAATACTACCCCGTGATTTTATCGTCATTATTAACCGTTGTACAGCAGACCACTGCGACGCGGCATAATCTTTGGCAAGTGTGTAAATATGGAAAGGAAAACGAAGATATGTCAATCACATTGTTTGGCAGTGTAATCTCTATGACACTCAAAGATTGGGGCTATTAAAAAAATCAGACTTAAGTTTCAACTGCTCCTTTTAATGAAAGTTTTTTTACAGTCTCCACATATTGCTTCATGTGTGCAGGTTTTTAAATTTTGAAACAAATTTGAACTTAAGATTTAAATGTAAATAATGTACTTTGTTTTTGTTGCTGTTTACCCGAAATAAACTTTTTGTAAGGCTTCAGCTGGCTTAAATTTAAACATATATATAGAACACGGGTGACTTTTATACAACTACTAGACTTGAACGGCGACTTCAAGCTGCGAGTCATTCACAAGAGTATACATTTGTCTAGCCAGCCACAGTGGGTGACAATTATTTAGTAATTTCTTGATGTATATAAAATATTTCATAACCTATGGTATAAACCTTATATTAAATTTCACCTCCATCAATAATTGATAATCTTTTTGTTATTATTTATCTTTCAAATTATGAACATGTTTCCGTCTATATGTCTATTTTTTGGGAATCTAAAATATTTTCGTGCAACATTATCTATACCAATAATTAATTATTCTCATTAATAAAATAAATACCATTCTATACACTTATGGCTGTAATATTATTGATATCGCATTCTTGATTATAAATTTTCTACAATATAGTATTTTAAAAAAATAAAGATGCAGGACTAGATGCCGTATGCGTGGACCAGTCTGACAACCAATTACAGTTAAAACCATTTCTCAAAAAATAAATCTTTACAATACTGAGACTCATATGCTCCGTTACTGGAGTGGTCATCTTCACACTGTTTAGGCCTATACGTTTATATACATTTATTAGCAGAAGTTTCACCCGTATATGTACTTAATAAATAACCCATTATTTTTATTAGTAATATCCAGAAAAACTATGTTGAAGTATCGCATAGATCGACATCTTTTTTACCTTACTTAATTGTCTCACTTCCGCCAATGGTCCCTTCTTCACTTCGAAAGAGAGATTACATTTAATAATACGTCCTTAATGATGCGTCACGCCGGAAATTGCCTCCGAGTCCGTTTCAACTGTTGAAATGGTGTATTTAAAAATAAATAATTGCTATTAATAACACACGTGAAGATAGATAGATACACCGGAGATAGAAATATATTAAAAAGTTACTTTGTAAGAACTTATGAAGTGCCACAAAGTTATAAAAAGCGCATTGAAAAATAAGTTGTTTTATTAGAAGGGCTGTAAAAAAAACAACGCGCAAACTGAAAACATCGTTGAAAGGGCAAACTTACAGGAAAGTATACGCGATTCTCAGGATTCGATTCGCGTCGGGTTTTATTGCTCTTCTTCTTCTTCGAGTCTTCATCTTTACATGGAGCGTATAGATCTCTACATTCTAAAGATTTTTTTCACGATAGTAGATTATCAGGCAATTGCTCAATTCATTGGGTACCCAGTATAGCATCTATGGATTTTTTTAAAAACCTCCGGTTCTGACATTTGTACGCTAATTTTTCTACCACCAAAGAGAAAAATTTACTTACGATTAATTAATTCGATATTATAACATTACTGAATACAATACATGTGTATATGTAGATTATAATAATTCTTTTCGATTGCCCATCGTTTCTATATATATATGCAGGTATAGTTAGTTACAAAATTTTGCGGAAGCGTGATCGAAGCTGAGTATTACTGAAATCATCCAGAGGTACAATTAGGAACGTTAATTTAAAAACAACATACAATGTATAACAGTTGTTAGAACGCACGAAAAATCCGCAGCTCAAGACGATGTATAAAACAACAGATGTCGATCGTACTTCAGAGGAAAAAGCAAAGCGACGAAAAGGCTGAAAATGTTGAAGTAGGTAGCAAACTAATGTCTAACAAAAGCTGCGAAAACTTTTCACAAAAATACTGTTCAACGCGCCGATAAAAACTGGGTCAAATAAAAAGCTTTTTGTGACGAGAAAAAAAGCTCGGGATGAATAAATAATAAGTTTAGTATTCCCGCACTTTGATAATTCAAAGCTCAAACAAGTGTACGTTAACTCGGATTTCATATTATGTAACATCAAACGATATAGTAAAATCTACATAATACATTGTTCGAAGTTCTTTTCACATGAAATCTTTATTGTTGTTGACATTATTTTGTATGTAATTGGACCGAAAAATAAACTAAACCTAATTTATTTCTCTTTTGACATGCTAAGCGATACGATAAGGTTGCCAAAAATGAGACAATATCATAATAACTCGGCGGGTTTAACGAGATGTGAGAGATCTTGTGAGATGAAGTATACAACTTATGTATACAAAGAAACAGCGGCTTCGTCGAACAATAATACATCGACGAACGAGATTTTCATGATCAATAAATCTGCATTGTAATAGCCATAGAACTGTAAGAAATCTTATCTAATTAATAACCAAGAGGTTTTCGTTAGTAATCTATTGCATATTTTTTCAAAATTGTTTTGTAAGCGGATATAATGTAATGGCCAATCAAAACTACTTCAAAATAGAGAGGGTCTCACTCCCTTGCATGTCTTACTTACTTGTTGAGACAGTGTCTTCATTTAACATACCTTCATTCAATGAGAAGGACGAAAAGGAAAAATAAAGGAAAACGCATGAATATAGAAATTTGTATAAAGAAATAAATTGCTAAGTAGTATTCTTTCACTGTGTAGAATTATTATACAACTCGCAAATGCATGCTTACCAACTCGAGAAATCTGTCTCGAGACTACTTCACTAGCCAATTTATTACAGGCCATTCTGGTGTTGCCGCCAAGTTTGGCATTGTCAAACAACCAACATGTCCCTGTGACTGGCTGTCCAGAACAGGATACTAGTCACATCCTATGGGAATGGCCAAGAATGTATACAGAACGAGAAGAATGTATCGTGAGTTCAACCAGTTTTTAGACCCAATGTGGGCAATGAATATTAACGCTTTTAGATATCGAAGCTCCGGGATACGCGCAATCAAGATTGGGTGTAAGGACGAGGAAAGGGATTTTGAACACATTAATTAGGTTAGTTAGTTTTTTTCTATAGTCGTTTTGGTCGTGAGAAAATTATCATGAACAGTATGTGTTATTATTTCATATAACTCAACCGCTGAATACTATTCTGTTCAACGACAATGGTAAAATTATCAATGTTTTTTATGTGTTGGACGGGAAATTTGAAGCTCGTTAATATGGTACAGCAAAAATGCTCTCAAACTTTATATTATCTAGAATTATAACTCAATTACAACTTGAAGAGTGCAATTATTCAATTATTTAACCCAGATAGCAATTAAGTTAGTCGTCGTATAAAAAAAAACTGGAGCAAATATTTTCCCTCTTAGAGATGCAGTCTGGAATGAAATAAATAAAATTCCTTCCAGAAAGTTCCGCGGCACATACTTCGGATTTCATTAAAAATACTCTCGTGTAATTATGTCGAGCAAAACTGAAGAATACTAAGCGAGAATTCCAGTGATTGAATAATTGCACGGGGGCGGAGTAGAATAATTCATTAAATATAACGAAAAAATATATTAGAAGAATACATATTTACAGAATATTTGTTCATCTTTCTTACTGGAGAGCTTTATGTAGTATTTAAATGTAAGCCATCGTATTTTCAACATTATAACACCAATGTGTGCTTATACAACATGAATATACCGAAACCAGATATTTTAGTTTTAAGACTTTAAAACGAAAATTTTGTATGTGTTTGTTTACTCACTGCCAATCGGTAGTTCTAATATAAGTTTATATTTAAGCTCAATAAAATTCAAACAATTAGTATGACTGAAACCTGGAGTCTCACTTTTTCTAATATTCAGCCTTCTAAAAATTGACAGGAATGTCACCAGCCAATCCTTGCTAGTTTCGCATGTATGTAATTTTCGCCATTTTTTTATCATCTACCTAGTTTAATCGCGAGATCTATGAGCCGTGAAAATTTACTTCACTCATACTAACTTTGACTTTGTAACAAGGCAATGTTAACGTGTGTGCATTATATATTTGAGTTTTTCAATGACGTAAATTTATTTTATATTTGTTAAGAAGTCTTGTCTTTACCTAATATATATGTTATAAGAACATCATGCCCACAGTTTCAAACAAAATTTAACAATCTTTTGAGAAAATGTTAGCAAAATTCATAAGTCTATCGGATAATACGCGGGGACATTTTACTCCAAGTATCTGGACTAACTTAATCAATCTAAGCAGTAAAAAATAAAATAGACAGTTAAGTTATTAAAATATTTTAGTTGAAAAATGTTTTAAAATTCGAATTTAATACAATTTATTAGAGGCAAAACATTCAAAAGAAACTTTTAAAATGAACATAGAAATAAAACCTCAAAAACTCTAAACTAATAATCAAAAGCTGCGTTGAAGGGAAAAGGTTCTATTTGGTTTACCAAAATTCTATGTTAGTGGGATAAAGAATTATATAAATTTGAGGCTTAATCCTAAGGATTAATACTGGATTGAAAATTTATGATTAATATCATGATTTTCCATACAAAAAGGTAGGCCTCTCAACCGGTATGCTATTAACTTTTACGATTATGCAGATTATGATAATAAACTAAAATTCCGGCATAAAAGTCTACGAATGCTATAAAGAAGAATGGTTCCAAAAGAAGGGACTGAATTAATATATAAAAACCTTACGGATTAAGCATATTGAATATTTTGTAAAAAGGCAAAGGTTCAATCGAATAATTTCCATGTAATAAAAATATTCTGAAAATGCAATAAAAAATAATATAATTAGATCGGAATTATTCATAAACGTTAATCAGATTGATTTAACGTATTACAAGACAGTTTGTATAAAATGTATAGATTGAAAGCGTAGTAAAAGTTTTAATATCGATTTCGCCGTGGATTAACGTCGACATGAAAATCATTGGGTTTATTACACTTATCATGTTATTTGAAAATATCACCAGAACGTGTCAAATAAATCAGATCTACTGAATAACCCAAGATAACACTTTTTTTGTTAGAATTATATTATAATACAATAATTATGGAAGAAATGTGTCTTCCCGGTAGCCGAGAGGTTAGCGCGAGAGTTTCGTATTTGAGGAATGCGACTTTGATTCCCATAATTGATTGATTTTTTTAAATACGAAAGACTGCATTGGTTGAGCAATTGACTAACAGCGAATCCTCGTAAAAAATCTATCAGATCCGAATCGGATCTTCATATTCTGTAGATCCATACACGCCATTTTTGGAGTTTCTCACTGTATAGACATATGCTCCACTTTCGGAGCGGACATGGTAAAAAATAAAATTTTATATATATAGTGAAATTCTAATATTCAAACAGTACACATAATTGTATGGGTATAAATTTACAAGTATTTTAATAGACATTTCTTGAAAAAACACACACTTCGAATCATTATTATTTAACGGTAATAAACAACCCAGCACCACTTTTATATTCGATGAAGTTTTAATTTGCTCACTTTCAACTTCGAATATGAAATTTAATGGAAGTAAGCAGTTATACAAAATTTTGCTAAATCAACAAATTAGAATTATACAAAAATCTTAAATCATATTGTAGTAGATATATTGATTTGGTTCAAATCATAGTAGACACGCGTAAAATAAGTGAAGCCTTTAAAACATATTCTTCTACTGTTATTAGTAAGCCATTAACAGATTGATAAGCGAAAGCATTTCAGTACCAAAGATTACTGTTTTAAATCCTACAGCGGATAAGGATATTAATAAAATCATATGATGCGGGTATATATGCCAAATATGTTTAACGGTTGACAACAGACAATCTGTCAAAATAATTCTTCAAATTGTAAAGATCGATGTGCCTCACATCCGGAGCGGATATGATTTACAGTACGTTATCAATTATATCTATTGACATAGATATTATTGTTTTAAGAGATTTAATATAATATACAGCATTGGAGAAAGTTATAATTTTTAGTCTTGCAGCTGTATATGTATTTTCCAATTATAGAAACGTTTTTACACACTAATATCGATTGACATTAAATTGTATACAGCTGTCTAATTCAAGACACATAGTAAGACCATGTGCAATTACATTGTCATTTTCTAAGCGTTTCTGATTAATCGGTTCGAGCATTAGCTAGCAAATCGCTTAAGTCTTAATTCGGTCTAAGAATCGTACTTACCTTCGAATCAAGTGTGTACACCTGCAATAATTGCGATACTACAGGCGAACGAAATTAACGTCAATCAACATCCAAATGAGACTAATAAATGGGAAAGCATTATAAACCACGCCTGTGTAAATAGTAATACAACAAGCCAACTCGATTGTCCATTGGAACAAGCATTGAATATAATCTCTATCGGTTAGTTGTAGTAAAGAAATAAAAGTCGTATATCTACATACGTGCATCATATATAAAACGTCTTTAGCCATAACTGTAACGTAGGCAATGGTTTTAGTCCAACCCCTAAAAAACTCACAATTATTCTGAAATATTTGATTCCAGATAGACTTAAAAATACGAATGAAGAAAACCTATCAGCATATTATTTTAAAGCCCACCCGTAGTGGCCTTTCTAATCGTTTGCTAACGGCCAACTACGGATTCAATAGGATTGCGTGCGGAATCTGTTGGCTGGGATCCTGGGATAAATGTGTATGTGTGTTTTTTAAGTTGATAAATTTTTATGACGTATTATAGTTTTGTTCAAGTGATTTCTAAACTGAATACTTCCCCTCGATGTTTCCTTTATCAAACCAAAACAAAAAAACTACCACGTACCTGGACCATATTAAAATGACACTGTATTCGATGGGGTCACCAGTTATTGCCGAGACGAAAGCTCACAATATATACAGGAAACCGCTATTAATATATGCAATTAGTGGACCTAAAAGTCTGATGTCTAAATTTCTAACAATTAAATTCACATACTGAAATAAAAGCTGCAAATACATCGCATTCAATGTATTTTGTTTCATAAGGCCTTTTTCGTAGGACGGAGTGAGCAAGTGAGCAAGTTCGGCAGCGCGACAGCACGTTGTCGTCACAACATCTTGCTCACTCACCAATTTATAGCAATGTTGTATCTCTGCCACCGTCGCATCTATCGTAGTTCCAGCATAAAACTTCAAAAAATACACTTAAAACGTCTACATCACGAGATTCTAATATTAACTTAACATTTGAGTTAATGGGAATTTTTAAATCACTCCATTCCCAGCAAAGAATCTAATTAGCAATTAATGTATTGATTTGTCTGTATCATTTGACCACCGTATCAATAACGGCATGGTAGGGAACTAAATATAATAAGGAACAAAGAACCTATCGAAAAGTACAGTTATTTCGAAATATCGTTTCCGTTTCTTTAGATAGATAGCTGCAAATAGTGCACAAAGGTTGCAGACAATAAACTATTTCATCTGTGGAACAAAAACCAGTAGCTCGTTCGATTTACTGCTATCAGCAATCACTTCGGTGCAAGTCGTAAATCGTCGTGAGTCAGATAAAAAGTATAGTAAAAATTTCGACTGCCTTTCCTATTTTACTGTTGCGCTATAAAACCATCAACGCAAGAATATATATATATATATACGAAACAATCACGTTGAATGTAACCAAGAATATACTACAATACTGTAAACTCAATATAGAGATTCAATTTTCAATATTCAAGACAGGGCGTTGAAAATTATAATAATTATAAAGAAATAAAATCGATACAGCATCGAAATGGAGCGTGTGGAAGATACGTTGAGTGGGAATTGAACTTATATTAAGAACTATGATACAAAGAGGGAGTGATGGTATATTTTTATTAGTCCCGTGGTTCATAGTCGATCAATTAATTACGAGTATAATAATTTAATTAAAAATGTGATATTGTCTTCCCTATTCAGTATGGTATTTGTGGTTATAATCAGAACACATACTCGAAAATGCTTGACATAAAATATATAATCGTATAAAGCCGTGGGCACGATAGATGCCGCGGCAACAAAGCGACGACAGAAAAACGACGAAAACAGAGATGCAAAATAGCTACAAATAGGTGAGTGAGCAAGTCGTTGTGACGACAACGTGCTGTCGCGCTGCTGAACTTGCTCACTCACCTATTTATAACTATTTTGCATCTCTGTTGCCGTCATTTTGCCGCCGTGGCTCTACTATCGTGCCCGCGATCTAAGAAGTATAAAACACTGGTAAAATAGTCGAATTCTCAAAAGTGGATGGATTGGCACAAGACTGATAGATCTAAAAGTAGTCAGAAAAGGATCCTGACAGTGAATTGATACATGCTAATAATCATTGAGAATGTTACAAATTATTAACTTAAGGCTTTCACAGCATACAACAAATAACAAATGAGTATAAATTTACTATATAAAAAAACTATGAAAAGTAAACCATTTGAAAATAACGAGTAATAAATGAAAGACAGGATTTGAAATAGAAAATAAAATAGAGAGACCCTGCCGAGTAAGTTAGACAGATCTTATATTAGACATTCATAAAACAACATCAATCTATACTCACCTCACTCAGGCGGAAGATACGTATAATAGTACGATATAATTTTTATCGAATCATATTAATTACAATAATAAAGTTTCTGCTAATGGTGGAGGAGATGATTAGTAGACTACCCTGCTAAGTAAAAACAAGATGTCTTGCATGCAATTCTCTATGTAAATACTGTGTTATTACTAAATAGGGCAGTATAAATAAAACATTTTTGAAAGGCGGGCCCTGGAATAAATCAAATATCATCAGATACTTCGAGGTTTACACATTTACATTGAGAAATAAAGGGATATTGATTTGAAATAATCAATAATTTAGGGACGTTTCGAGAACACTAATAGATACGCAGTTATGAACTTTGCAATGATCTGATATGAATGTGAATTTTAATGGCTCTTAAAACGGTAAGTAGGCAAGAGAAAATATCTTCGTTCCCACTGTTCTCAGGCAATAATATTATTAAATAGGTTGATTAAGATAACTGGTGGTATTTTTAATTTTATTCTGACCACACAAAGAATGCTCGTAATAAATCAATAAAGAGATAAAATACGTATTTATCTTTGGGCCGAAATCAGTGGCATGTAAACTTTTGCTACCATAAAGGGATTGTTACTTGTTTTATAGCATTATTTTATTGGTGAATAAAAAATATATCATTATTGAATTTTATAGGAAATAAACTACACCAATCAGCTGCTTGGCCAACGGCTGGTGGAAATTTATAATCACGTCAGTAAAAGTCAGCTGGCCCAAATATAAGCCAAAAATCAGTGTGACACCATTGTGGTGGTACAATTTAGTAGTTTTCTTTCAATTCTTTAGTTAGTGCGCCTCAATTCGAGTCAAGACTTCGATTCCTCTTCCGCTTTCGTTTATTTCTATTAGTACGTAAGACTACTATCAATTACCACGTACGAAATCCCAAAGCCCATAAACAGCCAAATAATGTATTTGTATGTATCATGTCCGCCCCGAAAGTGAAGCAAATGGATCCCCAACGGTGTGAGAATGACCACTTCATAAATAGTGCAAATATATGGATCTCTGCACCGATCAAGACTTTTCACGAGAATTGATTATTACCAACCAATTGCTCAATCTAATCTTCCGGTTACGAATCAAGTTCTAGCTACCGAGTAATTTACAACGACCGTCAACTTTCCCGGAACATGGCGATAATAATTTCCATTTATTTCTATTATTCCCTGCGTAGGGCGATAGAACAATCGAAAGATGACGAATATGTATGGCATATAAATTTCTTCGGTAACGTAGAAAGTATCGTACGCACCTAGCAATCCGGAGAGTGCAGGTTCGATTCTCCATCTGCCGGATTAAAAAAAAACCAAAAATGCATGACTGGATAACCATTCGGTTGAGCAATTGTATAACAAACAATTCTCGCGAAAAATAATCTGTAAATACGTATTCACACTGTTTAGATCTATATATGTATTCCACTTTGGAAGCGAAAAAAAATACATTTAAGTATCTATATTATGTGGAATATGAAAGCTAACTTAAAATTTTCAGCCAAAAACGGAGCATATTGTCTGCCAATTCATGCTGCTATTTACGGCACTAATGTAAGGACGGGGTGAGTAGATTAGATGCTGGAGACATTTAGTTATATCAACATGGATAAAAAAACTATAAATAAGCATACAACTTTAGGTCTATTTGCGTGTAGATACAGTAATATTTATTTTATTATCATAGTTTCGTATCGCTGTTTTCTACTCTCCTATTTTACAGTTACCCATCTCATCATAGTGATACTACGGAATACGAACGGACGCGGACGGACGAGAGAACATCCGACGCCTGTCGGTCGTTGTTTTGATGGAATATATTAAAAGTTCACGGCTCGCTCGGGGCTATTATGGAACCAGATAGTACTTACGCCATTTAGAGAAATGATAAAGCAAAATATGGCCCAAATAGTGAAACGCTACAACATCGAGAGGCGAGATACACGCGAGATTCATTACAAGACAACTTCTGTTACAGCGAACAACTCGTGGCGGTGATATGGAAGCAGATAGATGGTCGCGTCAGATAGAAGTGTGATGAATGATAATACGCACTGGACTTTTAACGTTTTACTTTTTGAGAATATACATAATGTAATTTCCCCGTAATCAACGATTACAGTTCCGCGATAAGGCAGAACTTGCTCAATAATTAGTTTCAATTCAGTGATAATACACGTATCATTGAAACATTTTCTATTGATAAAGAACGCGGTAGCTTTAAATATGTACTCATATTAATCAATAAACACGTGATTAATTATGACTAGTTATTATGTACGACGTAAAACAATTGAGTAATTGCCGTATTACAAAATAGCACGAGATTACTTTTAAATATGATACAATACGATGACGTGTAATTCAAACAATATTATAAAAGAAAATAATTTGAATTTTGTAAACTTCAATATATATATCGACATTCGCGATCCGGGATTTTAGTAATGGAGATGTTTACGCTGACAAATATGAAAGCCGGAATGCGAATGACAATCTTAGACCGGCGCTACGATATCAGAGCGACGGCAGTGCAGCGTCGGCAACAGAGATGCAAAATAGCTATAAATAGGTGATTTAACAAGTGCAGCGCGAACACGTTGTCGTCACATTAACTTGCTCATTCACCTATATATAGCTATTTTGCATCTCTGATGCCGTCGCTCTGTCACCATCGTATTTACCGTAGCACCTTAGAGTATTTCAAATATTATAGAATTTGACAGAAGTTGAAAATCAATCCCTGTCATATCAACTCTCTCGCCTTCTATGTGACTGATTAAAAAAGCAATAAAAAAGAGAATTAATTTGATTTTTAGTGTCTAATCTATGTCAGAATGTAATTATATCATCGCTATTTTCGCTTTCTTTTAGGTTTGGAGGTATGACAAACAGATTTCAGTCAACCCTTTTAAGCCGTCCATCCTGGAACCAAATGTACGTGCAAAAAATAAACGCGGCACTGTAAGAGTACATTGCAATAAGTTCGGAAATCCAGCTTCATCAAATTCAGTCAACTTTTAGGTTACATCATATCTCTGAACTGAACGCCAAATCTATAGAATATTTACTTACAAATGACACATACAGTGAACCACAGTACGACCAGGTAATCGAAATGGCGTAACTTTCACGTAATAAAAGTTGTTTCTCTTTTTTCTTTAATTTTCTTCTTTCAAAGACTTTTAAAGCCCGTCTTTAATTTATTTTCGTCAAAACTACGTTGGCTGAGATAGTAAAACAGTAAATCGATATCACAAATATCGTAAATTATAAGCAAATAGAAATTAATGGCACTGTCATTAGTGGACTATTTCAATGAGAAAATTAAAGTGAAATGAGCATAGAACAAGTTGACGAAGAGGCTAGTTGTAATTAGTTCTATATACAGTGATCCAAGCATGTAGAACTAATTAAGACATATAACATCAAACTATACATAGTATAATATTTAGAAAAAAACTGAGCAAAAGCTTTCTTCTATGTAAAATTATTGGTTCAAAAACGTTGATAGAAGGTCTGTATTGTAAAAATCGTTATTTAGAATCCAAAAAGTAAGCCAATAGCTGGCCCAAAAGGTCAACATAACCATTAAATATGGCATAAATATAATTCATTACATCATGATATAGATATTTAACAAATCAAATAGGTTTGTTATTAACACGTTTTAATGCCGTTATAAAAATAATATACACTACTGACCGGTTCGCTCAATTATTATTTACATAAATTTATTGTATTCGAGATATCAGATATTATATTTGTAAAATTTACTACTATTTAAGGTGTTGGTTTTTTCACTAAGTGTGAATATTATGATCGTTTTATAAGTTTGAGCAATGTTCGTTGTACGTGCTGAAGCCATAGACATGATATATTATGCATCATTCGGCACTTAGATAATTGCCTAACGAGTCAAAAGTCATATTATAGTCTTATCAAATAAGGCAATAACATTCAACTGCAGAAAGGTAAAAGGACGTAATTCGCAGTTTTTCAATATATGTAGCTTTTTAAAAATAATTACAATGCATACAATTCAACACACATTCTAACAAAATAATGTAAGCTGCAAATGCCAAAATAAAACTCGTATCTAAATTTAGCTTTCAAGTTTGAAAACAAGCGATTCTGTGGAATTTGCGACCAGGAAAAAGGACTTGCACCACATCAATTTTATTGTTTTTTTCTCAAATAACTCACTGAACGAATATCAGATTGGGTAAATAAAACACCAGCTTTTGGGCCTTCATGCACTCCACTATTTAATATTTTGATTTGGCCTAAAATCATTAAACATTTTTTTGCCTCCTGTAAAATTTGTGGGTGAGGTTCTTTTGCCTTTATAAAGTCGATTTGTAACGACCAAATAATACCTCTGATAAACACAATGATTACCAATAATTGTATGATCTTCGAGAAAACGTTTCACTTTTTTTATTCCTCAGTATTATTTTGCTATGTCAATCTAAATACCTACTATCTATTCCACATGTAATGAAAAACTCAAAAGAAGAAGAAGATTAACGCTCCTCTCACAGCAACGAGAATAATAGTCTACTGAGAAGTAATGTTGTATGTATATTGCCATGGTCATATATATAATATATACATTGTATATGTATCATATTATAATAACTTTCTCACAAGACTCCTACCTCCTACCTGCTCTCCTCACTCGTCCATACTATTCGGCATAAAGAGCGGGCTACGTCTACATGTATATATTAACGCGCGGACACGCAACTCGCTATCAAAGTTCGCTTTATGGAATTCCAAATAGTATAGTATTTTATAAGAAAAACCTCACATTTTCCCTCGTATTGTTTTGTTTTATTTTATCCTTTGCATTACAAAAAGAGACTTAAAAATCAAGACAACTTATGCACATCTTCATAATAAAGTGAATACACCAATACGTAGAAAAGAATGGGTTCAAAAATATATTTAGATATAAGCCGTAGTAATTCACATTGTATTAGATGTATATTATATAGGGCTACTAGACAACATCATACAAATATAATATACAAACACGTTATACCAAAGTAAAAATAGCCAAGTTAATCCAATGAAAAAAGAATTAACTGTAAACAGTTTCTTTTTCTTTTTAAAATACGGTCACCGCAATAGGACCGCTAAACCGGTAAGGTGTGCACACTGCCACTGCACACACCCACCTATGATTTGTTTCGTTTGTGTATGACCGTGTGTAGAAAGAGACAACATCACACGAAACAGAAAATACGCTAAGTACCCACCTACGTGAATGTCAGAAGCAGCTGTGTAAAACTTTTTATTCATAATTCATTACAACATAACATTTTTCAGTGACTAAGCATTTAGTACGGGATTATAATAGTGCGGGGAAAGATGCTTCAGAGGATTTTGTATGGTAAAACATTATTGTCCTACTCTCCAGGTAAATTTTGGATATAAATTATACAACAATAGATTTAAGTAAGTAGATAGAAGGGAGGGAGCTCATATCTCTAACAACCACAGAGAATGGATGCTTAGCTGGAATCTTAACGACGCACTGGACAAGAATCGTCAACGAATTTGATTTATAACTGGGTTGAAATAAAACCTGACGACGTGAAATTAGTGACATAAATTTAATTTATTTACATCATTATTTACTTTGTTAGTCGCACTGTTCCAACGACCAATCCGCAATATCCACAGATATTTTCCGGTGAATATTATGGCATTACGAACATGAATCACCTTAAATGCTGAGAGTAAAATTTTACAAAACCCTAGTTGAAATACACTTGAGCGAAAAACTTCAAACCGATATTATTGTAGAAATAAAATAACCGACCGTTTATTATTTTATATGATATAAACTAGTATTCTGAATGTCTGCGAAAATAAGCAAGATTGCGACGTACTCGACAACTTATCTGCGAGTAAATTTGTCGACTTCCAATGTGATTCTTACAAACGCATTCCTGAAAGTGGATGTAGAAAATCGGATACAAAACACGTTGACAATTGACTTCTGTATTACTTACATAAACTTACAAGCAATTTTTGACAACAATTCGTTGACAAATACTTAGTTTCTTAATAGTAGAAAAACAATGGGCGATAACGCCTTCTACCGTTTGAAATATTGTGATAATAATCTCAAAGTGCTTTTGACTTGAAACACCGTGTCGAAAATTATGAAAACTAAGTATGCTCCCACGAGGTCTAAATAGTACAATATGATAAAAAAAATACATTCTTGCGACCAAGGTCGTTGTATTTTTGATAAAAAATCTACTTGTATGAACGCTATTTATAAGCGTAATAATATGTAGGTAAGGAAAACTTTAAATGAATCCTATCTCTACAATTAATGAAGTTTAAAATGAGTGTTATTTATTTAATCGCTCTTGATCAAAATATGTATAATTCATACTGTTAATTGATTGGCAGTTTTATTGGATGTATGCCCTGCATCAATGACACGAACAGATTGAAAAAAAACGGAGTGATAATAAAAATGGTTTTGAATATATAGTATGAAACTTCAAAACTATGGACTGTATGATGTACCATATGCAACATCACATTATTTGATGAAAGCATCTTCTATGTCTTTGGCATGCATTTATCCACAAGGAATTCCAGACTATCTTCTACACTTTTGATTAGACGTCAATTTTCTATACACATTTTCCAAAGCGGTTTCTGGGTTATTATCATACATAATAATATTGTTATGATGTCCATATTGATATGGACACTATATACTAATGGCAACTATCACATAATAGAAATTCTCACTTGCGGGTTTAGCCCAAAGAAGGAAAGATAAATATAAACTCTTATAGACGATGGATTTGCGAAAGAGGAACGGCGACCTCATAGTTTGTAAGGTCTAAAGATCTCAAGAAACTGAAGGATGTAGCTTTTATTGGAAAGGAACCTGTATACAACGAATCCCGAATTCTTTCATATGCAATGGGCAGGACCTAATTACTTATATTTACAATTATTCATAAGACAATAGAAAATATAATTTATTCAAAAAAAAATTTTAAACTAAATATTGACGATTACTGAGTCGTTAAAGCAGTATAATGTACTTTCAAGAGAGCAAACCAAACGACCTTGAAGGACAGTAGAGAGAAATAAAAAATAAGAAGAGGGATAAGACGGAGTATTCTCCAAGAACCTTTGATTAATCACTTTGGAAGTCTTCTCATGTTCCAACTATAAAACCTTTTTATGATCTTCACTTTAACCTCTGTGGTACTCAAATACAACGAGCGGATAGAATAGGTACCTCGGTACATACAAATGCTTTGTGTCATCTTACTGCAACCAGGATCGTGAAAAATACCTCCATTAGTCCTAACTATACTATTCAAAAATTCTCTGCAGAATTTAAAAAGAAATATTTAAATAAAATTAGGTCGATTAAATTTTTTTTTAAAAGGTACAAATGATATTAACTATCGACTGCGGAAGCTTGGTTTGGTATAAAATATTCTTTCATTCAAAATATCTAAACACTCTAAGCCTAAACTATTAGTAATTCAATTCATTTACTCTGAATTTATAGAAATGCATCTTGTCACCTGCTAAGAAAGCAAACATATGATGCGCAGACCAGGAGTTTTTTTATCGAAATGTATTATATTTAAAGTATTGCAAGTGGAAAGAAGTTGGAGAATACGGTAACAACTTCACAATTTTCCACGCTATTAATTAGTCGAAAACACCTTAATCTATGAGACATATCGCCACCCACGACACTAAAATCACCCGCGGAAAATTACAAAAACACTGTTATCATTTTATTTAATTATAATGGCTTTTTAATATAATGAATATAATAGCTTAATAATACATAAAGCTGACACGAGTTTTCATTAATATTTCTGAATATTCAGAAGGATTGGTGTATACATTTTGTAAATTAATTGATTTTTCGCGTGTCAAGAGCCGCTGCTTACCAACTGACAAGTAACAATTAATAATTTATTTTTCATTTAATAATTACCAAGTGCTGCAAAATCACTAACGGACGGGACACGCTGTAATTAGCTATCAGTATTCAGTTGTGTCTATGTTCAATCGTGTTGATTTGACTCGTGTGCATTTGTCAAATATGCAATTGTCTTATGAGCAGTCGTCCGATTACCGATAGGGCTATAATACCAGATGATCGATATCCAAATAAAGTACGTCAAAAGATATCGAAGTTGTTGGATAACTAATTTAACACTTAAAATTTATTTACTTTTATATTTTACTTCGTTTGAAAAAGCGCTTTTGAACTTTTTTCACATTGTGGTTAATGTGTGCTAATTGCTATTCGCAAACTTGTAGTCCATTAATCGTGCGTCAAACGAGAACGTTTCTTTGTTTCGATCGCACTCGTTGAACAAAAGACTGATTTACGAAGATAAATTGAACTGAAATTAATGTTAAATGTGCCACACTTCTCTACGTGTGTCGATATTTGTTAAGACAAAAAATATGTTACGAAAATTGGTTAAAATTAAAAAAAGCTCACGTTTCCATGGATACATAGTTATTAGGTTTCAATATTTAATCTTTAAATATTGGATCAAGACGCAATAATGCTTCTCGCTGTAGTATCTTTATCGAGTATAATATATATGGACGACGCGTATTATCTATCTACGCATTATACAGTGGTTTATGCGTTTATGGTATAAGCCTTCATCATTGAATTATGAATAATCGACGATAGTTAAACACATTATACACAACGGGTATAAATATTAATTTACGATTTATTGTTTTCGAATATTCGCAATGTAAATTAAATGAAAAATACGTACATCAATATGTTTATTTCATTGTGTTTTATGGTCACGTTTCCCATATTTAAGTAATCAAGTCGATTAAAAAGAAGATACGTGGGTGCCTATATTAGGAATATGCAGGTGTAAATTCAATTGTTCACTGCGAAGATTCTAAATGGCTGTGCACGTTAAAATATTACTAAAATACGATTAAATGTAGTTAAAATATAGCTGTGACTAAAATGAGAATAGACATTTTGTACATATTGCACAAGAAAACCGTTCGCCAAGAAAATATACTACCCTAATAATATATACTTGCTTTCCCCTCCACCGCCCGCCACGTCTCCACACCCGTTGTGCGGGCGTATACCGTGGCGTAACGAACGCGAGGCCCTCTTCATAAGTGCCAGAAGTGTCCCAGGAACAGCTTCCCAAGACCTTGGTTGGCGGGCAGTAGAGTGTGCGTGACTCCTATTCTAGCTAATTATACCCTGTTAATATCTACTTTTGTCGAGAAGAGACCTTCTCGTTCGCCGTAAGATTTTGCAATTTTTGTAAAAGCCAGAAAATTATTCTTCGTAGAAACCAAGTCGCAATCGCCGACCGGTTCGACAAATGGTCAAACCGACTTTAGAAGCTCTTCCCTTTCGACCGACATATGGGGACACTCCCAGATGATGTGATTGGCATCCTGCGTTTCGCCACATAAGCAAGTAGGAGATTCTATGAGACCAAGCTGACAAAGAATACACACTGTCCATCTACCAGGATTCGTAGGGTAAGGTCATTTTAGTAAATTTCATGAAACGTCTTTGAGACCTGAAAAGTGTCCTTCGCGGAAGCCAAGACGTTACATCCGACAGCAACACAAACGGAGAAGAAAAAAAAATATCCTGTTCTGTTGAGAAACTTTGGCAGGTGTCGAGCCATGTTATGTATATCCGACATTGTATTCAAATGTTCCGCCAATGTTCAATGCAAATAATACTGCGGCTCGTCTGAGCACTCGAGAGATCGCAATTAACCTTCGTTCCATCACATTTGAATAACAATCAATTAATTGGCAGGATAACGTTTGAGCACCTACGTGATAGTTGAACGCGAGAGATAATAATGCATACAAATTCTCAGACGAAAATATTTTAGAAAGCAAGAGATTGTTGATTATCAATAACACCAAGTGATGGTACTTCGAGAAATTCGATTTTCAATTCATCACTATTAAAAAATATATAAATTTCACATTTACAATCCGACATTCGTATTTTATGGATATTTTGACTATGTAGTGTTAGCAACAATAAATAAAATTTAACTCAACGAAAAATATAAGTAAGTCAATTAATTTCATAGTGAATATAGCAACGAAATATCCTGAAAAACGATTTTTTTGTTGAACTTTAACCTTATACAAAACAATTGTCTGCTGTAAAGAAGTACACATTTAATAAAAGTGTATATTCGTCTCATTGACTTTGTTCGGTGAAAATCCTACTCAAATTTACTTTTTTTAATTGAATATAATTTAGTACAGTATAACCTCAATACTACATCACTATTCTATTTGACATGTTAATATACTTTTGGCTTATGGGTGTAAAATTCTTAATTGTGAATCTGAATATTTTTTGCAAATATAATTATACCTCCAAACATTTTTTGCGTGAAAAATTATTTCAATAAATTAACCTTTTCACTGCCGTAAAAAAGGCCGTGAAAAGGAAATCCGTATGGGTCCAAGTTTGAAATTGTTTATAATATCCGATTTATTAGATAATTCGGATATTTCCGAGATATCTCGTATCAGGCGTAGCTGACTCGAACCATTTGACGAGATAACTCGTATCTGGCAGTGAAAGGGTTAAAAGATATATTTTTTAAGTGTCTTTAAATTTTTGAATTCTAGAGATTGTTTACAAGCGTGACAATTGTTTTTAAACATGTTTAACATTAATACATGATGCTTTTAACAATTTTCACATTTGACCGGAAACTTTCATACTATATCGAGGTTGTATCATACAACGAAATATCCATGGTTCCACGAACTTCGTTACAAAGAGATTTAACCTGTATCGTATTGTATAAATATTGCCCAGTATAATTCTACAGACAGTTCACTTGTTTTATCAGTGTACACTTTTTATATCAATCGTTTACATACAATATTGTTGTAAACTATCAAAGCAAGCCGGATACTAAGTGCTCACTAAACATTTTCAATTAAAACTAACTTGAATTTAATTACAGTCGAGTACAAGCTGTATGAACATTCAAGATAGATTGAATTCGTATTATCAGATGCAAGTAAAGAACCCATTTGAATATTACACAGCGATCTAATGTAAAGATATGTACGGATAGATTACAATAAATATTAGTCGAACGTTATTAGTACGAAAGCGATCCGAAACCTGTTCATTTAAGGTAACTTGAAAGCAACAAAGTATTATAGATATGTATAGTAAATGAAAATAAGCAACCAACACATTAATTTAAGTAAATGTATCAAAATTTGACCTCATCAATATGGAAAGACGTCGAATCTCGTTGTAACGAAACTTTTCAAAAAGATTTCTCATATAGTTTCGTTATACTGAATATGGAAAATAATTCATATTTTATTAATTTATTTAGGACAGCAAAAAATATACTTTATACTGGAAATTTCGTTACTTCAGAATCCGTTATAGAAAGATTTGAATTTTATATCGTAAATTTATTCAACTTTTACTGCGGCCTGAGGATAAATATCACCCATTTGCTGTGCAATATTAAGGCATAAATGTACGAGTATATAACTGTTGAAAGATGCTCACAATCAAATTCGAATGTGGTTTATTTTAATATAGTTGAATCTAATACATTTCTCCAAATGTTGAACTGGTACCCTATAGTATACATAATTATTAAAGTTAGAGATAAACTGTTGAAAGTGTATGGATGCGTTATGCTCTGCCTCGAAACCATGATGATAGATAATTCACTTGCAATAAAACGTAAAGTATAAGATAAGTTTGGTCTATACCAGTGGTTCTCAAATGCGGCCACCAACAGTTGACGTTTAAAAAAAATGTATTTTTACAAACGAATTTGTAAAATTATTAGTTTTTTTGAAATTAATTGAATTTAGCCGAGGTATTTACTCCAAATGACTCACAAAGCTACTTGTACATACGTGTTAGTTTGTAACCGAATATGGAAACAATAAATGTCAGGATTTATTTTATACTTATCGT
>JAGVSQ010003155.1:0-22412 GCA_022683975.1 Rhyacophila evoluta | reverse complement strand
ATTAAACTTATAATTTGTGATATTACAACATGTATTAAGTAAAAAAAAAAAAAAATAAACAATAACTATTCTGCAAACGAAACAGGAGTCGTGTATATTATTTTAGATAAAATACTTCTGTTAATACGAGCAGTACGTCATCCAGAAAATAATTGGTGACACATTTATATTATTGAATTCACTTCATAAATAAATAATAAGTTATCTTTATACACGCATATATACTAAAGATACAGTCTAACTAACCTAATTTAACCTAACCTAACCTAACTTTTAATTGACTTTTGATGTAAAAAAACACGATAATTTTTTCATACGTTTACTTAATATATATACGTAATTTTATGTTCAAGAAAAACTATAATCTGTCAAGTTATCTTTTTGTTCTCTGTGAAAAACACTTCACTTCCTAGTTATTTCTATATCACATCGATTATATTGTGTAGATAGATCTCAATTTTCCTTGACCCCATAGATATTCATTTAACCTTTGACTTGATGATGAGAAACACGTTTTGAAATCAGCTTTAACACTAATCGTTGTGTATAATATATCTGAACAAGTTTGTGACAGCGTATACCATCTACGGCGTAGATGGAACCATAAACCGTAGAAGGTGTATCAATTATGTTTAATCTTACAATGCAGATATTCTAAAACTACCACCCCACCATTAAGTACGATTTGAGACTAAATATTATTCTTTTTTCGTGTTACATGTTACAATAATTAGTTAGGCTTATGGCCAACTTCACAACTGTCCTTCAATAATCTCTATACTTCACGCTCTCCAGTCTGCGACCTTGATGGACACCTTAAGATATACAGTATAATGTACAATTTGAAGCATTCCTGTAAGTCCGACAGAAGTGTAAGTTGTTTTAATGCAGTTATTGCGCGTTATGTAATAATTAGAGTGTCAAGTGGTCTTTAATGAAATCAGTGTTAGGCCGAGGCTACGATAGATAACACGGCGGCAGAGTGACAGCAGCAGATCGTCGGCAACAAAGATGCAAAGTGGCTATAAATAGGTAAGTGAGTAAGTTGTTGTAAAGACAACGTATTGTCGCGTTGCCGCCGTGGATTCTACCGTAGCCTCGGCTTTATTTGTACAATAGCAATGCGTTACGTAAATACCGCACTAATCGAGGTATTGCTGTACGCGAAATTATTTATACCAAGGAAGTTGATATCGCTCTCATTGGTTAGTAGTCATGTTTCTGTAGTTAATGTATTATATTTAGTACAGCTGATGGTTTTGTTGGTCGATGATTGATTCAATCAATTTATTGTTCAATTGAATGACTGCAGAATTGTTTCGTCAATTGACTCCGCACGCATGTTCTCTTTGTTATTCACCGCCACTGCGTGGTAACTGCTTCGTTTAAATAAGAAAAGTTATAAAACATTATCAGTACTAGTTAATACTGATAGGTACGAAAAAAGCTACCAATTTAATAGATCATTACGAAATTCTTTACACAATCTAACCGCGAAGTTACTTGTAGATATTCACTCGATTAATAGACGCACTGTGTCCCCGATAGCGTGCAGGACACGATGCCCATTGGGTTGAGCAATGTCTGACAACCAATTCTTTTAAAAAATAATCTGTCAAGACATGTCTTCATATTGTGGAAATCCATATACTTTACCTTCGAAGCTGAGATCTTCACACTGCTTAGATCCATATGCTTAACTTTTGGAGCAGACTTGATAAAAAAAATACACACATCGTTTAGTTGTATTTTGGAATTTTATTATCATTTTATAATCGATGGTGTCTTATAATTGATGTAAAAAATGCGACAAACCGAAGAATACCAAACGATTGGGACATATCAATTGATAGAGATATGTTTTGTTTCGAAGTTTGACATTAAAAGATTTAGATACTGAAAAATGTATATAAAGGAAAAACTATACTTTACATAATTGCCTATTGTCAAGAAGGTTTGCATAAATGTGTTTTTTATTATATACGGTATTTCAAAACGATAGTGTAATTAATTAATATTTTTGACTGATGGTGCTTGATGGAAATTGATTTTAAATTCTAAATTATGGCTAGGAAATACTGTATTGAAAAAATGACATGGGAGATAAAGTGTAAAAAGTCCAATGAAGAAAAACGTTGTCTGATGCGACTTGAATTTCGTTGCTTAATAAACTGAATGAATTTTTGGGATTTAATTGGATGTATGTGTACCAGGGACGCTAGTGTTTTTCAGACTGAAGACAAAAAAGGCATTGAGAGGTTTTATACTTCAGACATCACACACGATGGTGATATGCATAGTTCTTGTTTCGTGTTGATTTTAAACGCATCCTTGTGCGTAAAAAAAATTGGTTCTAATCGACTCAAATAGAATGGCTCGTTCAAGTCGGTGTAGTTAAAATTTATTAAAAACGACGCACTTACTGTGATAATGTATGACTCAAGCAGAAAATAAATTAACTTTGTAGGACGCTGTTTAAGTTATTTGTATGAATAAATAAATAATGATTATTTGATTGGTGAATCATTCGAATTTTATCGAAGTGAAATAATAATATTCTACGATGTATTCAAAACACAGCGTATACATTATCAATATTTACAAAAATTAGTTTAATTTATACTATGTCAATAGTATCACTGTAGAAAGATACGCGTCAGTAATGTAAAGTTTATTTTTAATCACATTTGCTTCGAAAGTGGAGCGTTTATTTTTTTTATATTATACTCCAATAATTTTGTCCCTCGGTGACCGATTAGTAAGCGTACGCTTGGTTGCAGGCTCGAATCCCACGGCTGAATGCCCGATGGCTTCAACGATTGATGAAGTCTCGTAAAAAAAATCTGCCAAGTCTACATTGTTGAGATTTACGGGGTCCACATTTGGAGCGCAAATAAATATGCGACTTGAATATTTTTTTTTACCATTTCCGCTTCAAAAATCTCCGTAATGTGAAGATTTATTTTGGCTGATTATTTTTCACGAGTATTGTTAGTCAGAACATTGCTCAACCCAATGCGTTGCCAATCCCATATTTTTGGATTTTCTTAAATCCGGCAGATGTGGGAATCGATCCTGCATTCCCCGAATGCGAGGCGCGTATCTAACCTCTAAGCTACCGGGGAGTGTGTACTATTATGAGTATAAACGGAGATAAATAGTGCACAATTAAAAAGAAAAACAACAATCAAATTGGTAAAATGTAAAATGAGTAAATTAAGAAAATTCAATAAGTAACAAGTCCACGAGACAATTATTTTCCCCTATTATTTGATTATCTCTTTTATTGTTCATGGGATTCGTTATTTATTTAACTTGTATCACTCAACTTTCTGCAGATCGTGTATAAAATGACATTTGGGGATGAATAGTTTTGTGGTGGTATATATTTACATAAATAACGTGTATGTGATGATGATTGTCGTCACACGAAAGTTACTTCATTGGCTTATAAAATTGTTACATTAAAAGTCATTAAAATTGCGCAACAGGAAAACAGACTGCAGGTGGGGTGCAATATAATATTATATATTTACGAATGAATGCTCCGCTGACTGAAATTCCAGTGCATGAGCGATAAATGGTAGTTTATATAAAGCATAATCAGACTGTATCGATATAATTTATTAACTTACTTATAATTTCTATAAATGAATATATAATATTACTTCAACAATAATAGCATAATATGTTTTTTTAAGGTTAGTACCAATAGTCTATAACAACAGTCACCTAACTTTAGCCACATGCAATGGTAATCCAAATTCAGTATTAAGCATCGTTAGTTAGTGTATCTATAATAATATCATCAACTAATGGTGTTTGATAAAAATTATTCAAAACTTATTTCTCACATGTTCAGTCACTCACAACACGTGAGTAGTATTACATATTCACAAGGCCGCTTGCTGCCGCACAGAAATCTTCCATACGCGTGGTCTTTTTACCTTGTAGGGACGAATTAATTACTGTTATCTCCCCTATTCTCGTGTATTTCGTAAAGATAGTGTAAACTACCTTCATGATATTATGAGAATGACTTCATCATGTTCTTTGAAATGACGAGCGATCCCTAACTGAGGTTCAAGCATTTGTTGTTAGCAGTTTGTCTAGGGTACCTAATCGAAAAAAATGATGGCTCTTCGGACCGGATTTATCTTTGCATTAATATTTCGCAGTAGTTTTGAAAAATCTACAATTTACTTTAATTGACGACGTTATTAGTAAGTAATTAAAAAAAATGCTGAGGGCCTTTACGATATGTGTATCGTCATAAAAAATCACTATACAAAATCTACACCAATGCACAATAAACTTTCCATCGCCCTTGCGCACGCAATAAATGCCGCTGACTCTCTCATTCAACGTGGTTATTGTATCTCACTCTTGAGCATATAAAATTGGAGGGATTTCGTAGCGTTGTCTTGCTTGTACACCGGCATATACGAGCTACGTCTCATAATCGCTGGCCAATCGGCGCGCTCGATGATGACACATGCTTCAAGCTGGCAAGCGACTCTGCGTCTGTCCTCAACAAACGATCGTCGAAAAACGATCAGTTATTTACAACTGTCGTAGGCATATGGACGCAAGTGGATATTTAGACGGACGAACATGAGCGGTCGCCAGATCAAATTCAACTGTTGACAATTAATATACTGTAACGCAACGTGTTTACTTTTTATTTCTCAGTGAAAGTTATAGTGATTCTAGTTAAACGAATAGAGATTCGTGCTTGAATTTGATATTTTGTGTACGTTCTTATTTCCTGGTGAATCTTCTTTTACATAACGTTCGTTGAGAACGTTGTTCGATTTGTTTGTGTAACTGTGTGATAAATTTCGAAGATTCCGTCAATAAAGGGATCACGTGCGGGAAGATCAGTGGCCAGTGATTGCTCGGTTGGTGTTAATATGAGGCTGAAAAGGCAATCACCATGTCTTGTGCTGAGGTTTATGCCTCTCCAACCAGTCGGTATGTAAACATTACCATTCGTTAATTTATATCGACGACTTGTTTCGTATTGTAAGTGTGTCAAACGATCGTTGTAGTTAAAAGTTTCTCTAAATATCTTTTCAATATTTCCGTATATCATAGAAAATTGAATAAACCCTGCTCTCTATTAATACACTCAAATTACTTTCGTGAGCCCTGTTTTGAATATGGCGTTATAACGTTTTAAATCATACGTAACTATTATTATATTATCAACTTTTAACCTGTCATGTTTTGCTGTCGCAACTTAATTTATTTGTGTACGTCAGTTGTCTTGTAATTTACGGTAGCTATATTGTTACTGTTAGCAACTCAGCGTACGGGTGCAAGGTTAAAATGTAAATATCTGGTGACTCACTTGTCCGATGTCAGAATATTTTTCCACAATATTGTAGCATCGCCGTGTGTTAAAGAAACATTTCCTGTCTGACATTAATTCCCGTAATTTAATCAATTCTTAAATTGTAGTATTTCAAAATGCTTTGACATCTTGCCAAGAGATTATTACACCATAAACATTCATGTAAACGTCAACCTAGAGGCCCTCACTACCTAATTTATGTTACGATTTGTATTGAATATGTAAAATTGTATACTGTAGTCAATATATTGTCGAGCATGAAAGTATACTAGATGTGAATATCATATACTCCATTAATCATTCAATGCCCTCAAGACAATAAAAAATGGAATATGATCATCAGCGATTTGACGTTTTGGATGATGATCTCACTGTTTCGAAATGTAATATCAAAAACGAGCATGCTACTGAACCATAGTGTTTCAGATTTTCGTAAAAATCAAGTTTTGCTTAAATTTATTTACAGCAAAGTCAGCCACTGAAAATCAATGTAAAATCTCTTTAGAAGCAGATAAATCAGTTATTTTCTGAAGGTATTATATGTAATGTATATTTGTTACGAAAATTAACAGCACTCGAAAGATTTACGGTTCGTACATACAAATGTAATTACAATTGCAATGTAAAAAAATATATTAAACGAAATACAGTATAATTAAAGGAACAATTGAGAGAATACTCCACTTGGGTTTGTTTGTTTTGATGATGATCTGGTATTTTATTCCAACTGTGCATTTTATTTATATAAAAAAGAAATACTACATGTAAACAAACTAAACTGTATTAATTAAGTTGTCTAATAGTATTTACATTAGATTTGTGATTGTTATTTTAAGTCCCCAAGTAACATCCAGCTTCAACTGATAAGAATGATAAGGCCCGTTATAATTGCATGATGCATATACTTAACTGTCTATAGATCAATAGAACGTAAGTGGTACTATATATATAATACAATATTAAGTAAGTTTGTTGTAGACTTAAATATATACGTAGTATACGACGTACTTGAAGTACAAGTTATACAAATGTTATTTGTAAATTAATTTTATTGTTTATGTATGAGAAAACAATTTTTATATTTGTGGATCTTAGGAATGCGTATCATCGTGAATATTGCAGGAACACGTAACGAGAGATTACAAAAAGTAAAACCACTTTACAAAAGAAAAGTCGAGTTACGCAAAATATTGTCGGCGATGTTTTTAATTTTTTTTGCCATTTTTATAATCCATATTTTCATAAAAACAGAATTATATTTAGAAAATATCTCACATTTTTGGGCCAGTCTTGGTTACCTGATTATGATTTCACATTGAAGGGGTAATATACTATTCCACTCCAGGCAAATTCAGCACCGACAATATGGAGACGAGATGTATTAGTAATATTTTAATAGTCATTGGTCAATCATTTAATTCACCTGTATCCAAACAGTATTAGTCAATTACGTGAATTTAATTATCTGTTCCCTTTCATCGTCTAGCCGTCTAGCGCATAGTTTATCCACCGAAGTAATATTGATAGATATAGATATTACTGAACGCGATTGTCTTAAATGCTTATTTATTGAAAGTAGCCTAGGATAATGAATATACCAGTGTTATTTTAAGTAAAATATCTTATTATGGGCATACTTATTGATTGAAGTAACTGGATCAGAAATCGTGATCAATTTATTTGATACTTATAACAATAACGAATCTAGATACGTGAGATAAACTATTATTTAGATCTCGATTAATTTAACTAAACGTGCAGATATCAACTGCGTATCTAGTGAACAAATCTATTACGATATATGTTGTTATGGTGGATGAATTCCTTATAAACTTACTTCTGCAGTATTAGCAAAACATAATTACGTTTGTTTCGCGTCATTTAGATGAGCTACCACTTAAAGGTAAATCGATCGTAATGTATCACATTTCCGTACTATCATGAAATACTACCTTAATAGGTGGGTTAAATAATGGGATTTTTTTGTAATATGTTTTGTCTCTTGGTTTTCATGTAGGTGCCGTAAAATTGTTTAGTTGTAAGGTACTAATACAATATTTTACTGCACGTGCGTGCGACTATATTATCTACTTTCGATTTGTTGTTGGTAGTGCACATGTCGTGGAAAACATTATTGCAATAAATACTTCCTACATACCGTATTACGAGGAAGGTAACGTAACGTTTCAGTTATCGTAAAACTAGTTACACGACTGATTACAATACGGTAAGGCGAAGTATGTGGGTAAACAATGGTATTTTACTCTCGTGTCGTACGTAAAGTAGTCCATCCACATCGCATGGAGGTATGAGGCGCGCAGACAATGGCCGGTCAGAGCGGCCAAGCAAAACGGGGTATCAAAACCGAGCCGCGATGGTGACTCACTGAGGGAGCTGGTCCGCGGAGTACTCGCTTACTTGTTCTCCTCCCGCGAAGGCCGTGCGCGCTTCCTGCTCGCCTGGTCTTTCGAAACACTTCGTTTTACGCTCGTGCAGCCTCTCTCCGTCCCCGTTCGCTTCGTGATTTACCAATATGGATTGTTGATCTCTGCGAACGAATTCCAGTGCTGCACGTCATTTAAATTTGTAGAACGACACTTTTCTGGTATTTGCTGCTGTCCTGACGAGAAACGTTCATTTAAGGCAAAGTTGCGCCATCAGATAGCCATCCAATTAACACCTATCTACATAAAACTATATCGATGACGGGACTTATAAAATATAGAGTAATCATTAACTGTAGTCGCCGTTCGATACATTGGCAATCGTTATCGATTATCAAGCCCATTAAGTGTAATAAATCTAAAATTTGATATGTGCCGTTCATGTTTACTCTCGTGTTTTGAATGCAGCCTATAATTTCGATTTCAAATATAGTAGCTTTAAAATAACTCCATTTTAAAGTGGGTTCCCTATCCATGAATACTACAATGCCAAACCTAATAAAAATCGATTAACTTCAGAATTTGACTACTGTATAACATTTTTTGATGTTTGTTAGCAATAACGTCCATCAATTCAGAACTTTTTGCTAGACTACGTTGTAATGTTATGTTTTATAAACGGAAGGAAGAAAGTCAAATATTGCTGAACAAGTCTAACCGTAATCATTTGTTTTGTTTCAGGTGGTCACAAGGAGTTCCACAGACGACACAAAGAACTATGCGAGGACACGCTCCTGCCTGGAGCTGCTCCTCGCGTTCCTCCAGCGGGGGGCTGCCCGCCCTCTCCTGACCTGGGAGGGTCGCAACTCCCCGCCACGCCGCTTGAGGCCGCAGGTAATTAATAAATATCCCTTTCATTATCATGCGTTACATGAAGCCTAGAACCAGAATATTCCGTATAAAATCAAATATACTTATGGTACAAAATGATTTATTCATTCAACACCAATGTATTATTATTACAGCGTGAGAAACTAGCGATATTTATACCATTATTGATATAGCAAGAAGTTATATGTACGAAAGTATTAAGTATTTATTTCTACTAACGAATGCAATGAAACTTATAGCGAGTTCTAAGATTTGTAAATATATAACCACAATTATAATAAAATGAAATTTGGAAAAATCACATTTACATTCACGCATTTTGAAAGTATTAATTAAATTACAAATATATATTATAGTAAAGTAAAAGATGAAATAGCTAACTGTAATCCAGAGAGAAGTTTTAGTATACATAGGTACTAGTACATTCCCTTTCAATGCGAAAGCGTACCTTTGTAAGGACGTTGTTCTCTCATCTTTTCGAAAAAAAATTACAAAATTTGTAAATCACGAGAATCAGAGAGCTTTCAAAGGTTAACTGGAATATCTCACATTCATTTTTTGGCCATTTTTAATTAAACACTGAAACCATACGGGACTAAACCTTTTGAAATTCTCGATATTCTCATAAACACTCATCGTTGCCAACAATTGTTTGTTGCATTATATAGAGCACACGATTATTTTGATACATTGAACATCACATTTTTAGTTAAATAGTTTCTTGTTCGCCACTTTACCAAGTACGAAGTATGTATGTATATGAACTAGACATGTTGCAAATGGCATAAAGTTATTCTTTCCAATAAAATCTTTGCATTAGTAATTATTCTGGCAGTCGAGTTAATTGATTTACGGCAGGTCATACGTATTAGATTCGTTCGCTAGACAGTGGCAGCAAGTTGTCAAAATACATCGTGACACTCTATTAGCGGGCCAATAAATTACGCGAACGTTCGGCCGTAATATTGTATTGCCATTTCGCCGGTTAAATTCACCCACAGTTTAGCCACTTGTTGAATTATGAATGTACGCAAAAATTGACCCTCGCAGACGCATAATGTAATATTTTAAATGGAAAATTGACATGATTTCTGCCGAAGACTTGTCGTGGACACACACCGCGATATGTTTACGTACAACTAACTAATGCAAGCTTTCGATAAAACGTGACATATTATTTATTATCAATATAACTTTTTTGATTACACGTATCAACAGTAATAAGGAAAGTAATATGCCGTTATTAAAGTTTTCTTCCGTGGATTTCCCGTTAGTAAACATAATGAATATTCCAATACTTATTATCTATTGCATTGTAGTAGTATAAGGTAATTAATATGAAATTAATGATATTCTTTTATCTGTTATGTGAGTCGCACCGTACTATCCTCTAGTTTTTGTGATTTTTAATAATTTGTTTCATTTTATTATTCATCCTGAATGATAAGGCTCTATGAATATCATAATGGCGATTTATTATCAACGCTTGATTATTTTATGACTATTGATTTGAATATGTATCAAACGTTTATCATTACCCACTGAATGCTGAACTATACATTGTTCGCGATACCGTGCTAACAACGATGTTTTTACGTTGATACAGTTTTAGTTAGTAGTTAGTTTTTTTAATTCAGGGACATATGAAAGACAGTATTATTTCATTTAAAATATTTATAAAAGTTAACATTTTCTTGGACTTTGAAGAACCTCGTATTATAATTGCCAAAACAGTTGTTCTTCTTTAAAGCGGTTTTTATATAGAACTTGTTCTACGTAAGCTACCAATATTTCTACAGCGGCATACAAAATCGAAGATTATGAATTAGTGTATTCATTCAAAACCTTTATTAATTATTTTAGTACTAAACTATATTACTCATGTGATTGAGTTAAATTTTTGCTTTGTAAATACAGTAGTATTAAATAATTTCCAATGCAGGGGTGTGACTGGTTAACGAATCCAGTTTGTAGGTCACTTTTAAATAATACGTCACACGAATTCGCGCAACAGTGACAGGATTTATCAAATTAAATTCGTTTATTCATAGGATTGGCCTTTTAAACGGCCTGTTTTATCGGAAGTCGGAGGCAAAAATATTTTCCTCTTGCGGTCTACAATTTCAGAGAAGTGCTAATGTGGCGTCATATGGTCTGTTTACTTTTGGTTTGACATGTGTAATAAAATAATCGCGAATATTACAATTTGTAATATTTTATTAATAATGAATTTGTATGATACATGCGTGTGTCATGTTCTGTCGTAATCTAGAACAATAATTAAAACATATCTCGTTTTTTTTTTATGTGTGTGGAATAGATAGTTTGATGTAAAAAGATGCGTTGTTTTTAACGTCGTTATGTCAGAGATGATTCAATTCCATATGTACCAAAGTATTGATTCAGCCAGTATACAAATTTAAATATGACATCAAAATATAACTAATTTATGCAGTGATTAATATATAATGACAAAACCAGATCGACGTGTTCTCGTGTACAAATCATATAAAACTCGGGCAACTTGTATTTTGTACTTATGACAAGTTATAATTGAATACGTGTATTTAAATGCACGAACTATCCTCACTTAGTCGATGCCTGTAACGCGTTTTTTGACACAGTAAAGACATTTGAAATATTAGGTATTGGCACTTAGAGGGTTTATTTTAATAAATTACATAGTAGCAATCATTTGCTGAAAGCTTTCGTGTTCTGTCGGCCAAAATATTGACTATGAACTATTCGACGCTTAAAATTTAGATGGCACTTTTAAACGTATGCTAACACGTATGGATGGAAAATGGAACATCGTCAATACTCATGGCGGAAAAATGATCTGACGAACATCCCTTCATTTTAACTAACTGTGGCGTAGGGAATATCATTAATAGACTTTATATTCAATAATGTCTATTGATGACTGATATGCGTGGCTCTAGTTAACTCTGATGCTAATTGGATAGGTATAGTTGACCAATTCAAATATCTAAAGAATCTAATGTATTACAGATATTGACAACCACCCCGCGAGTCGAGTCCTTCCATTCCTGTACCTTGGCAACGGGCGAGACGCGTCGGACGCAGCCTGCCTCCGCGACTTGGGGGCGACTTGCGTCCTAAATGTTACGCGGACCCTCCCCTGCCCGCCTCCCGCCGCTGGAGTCACGCACAAGAGAATACCAGCCAGCGATTGCGGACAGCAAAACCTCAAGCAGTACTTCGAAGAGGCCTTCGAGTTCATAGGTAAGCAGTTCAAATTTGATAACATCCCCCAAAGAGCCAATAAAATTAACCAACCGATTTGAAATTGATTGAATATCGAGCACATTATACGACCCGTTAATGAATGCTTATCAATGATTTAAAATATATATATTAAGTAGGATAGGTAGTGAGGATAAAATTAGTTTGGGGAAGACACTGACTTGATCGTCGAATGTGCCTTTGAGAATATTATTACAGATATTAATTATTAATAGGCCCGGGTGTGACTCAGGCAGTCGCGCGCGCTCGTGACTATCGCGAACGGTTTATTTCGCTTCCTGGCTTCCAGCCCAAAGAGCCGGCGTCGACGCCCGCGACGCCCTCTCCCTACACGAGTATGGCATCGGCGTCGAACTGGGCCAAGCGCCGAATTTTTTCAGCAGTTTTTCTTTTACCCGTCTGACTCACCGGCGCAATAATAATGTGCCGCTCTGCTCTGCAATGTTTTGACGGTCGCGATCTATTTTCACACCTAGACAGGCGGTCGGACGAAGGTGTGTCGGATGATTCGCGTGTGTAAGTTAGTCTCGACTATTATTAACTAAAATTTATCGGTGCAATAATACTGGAAATGTACATTTTTAAAGTGTGCCCGATACTTTCGTTTTTTTTCTTCACAAGCCGTTATAAAAAGAGAGATGCATGATTCACATCTAAAAAGAAAACTTTTTTTTAATACGAGGTCTTTCTTAACACTGTATTTAAACACGATATTTTTGTTTTGTAAATAAATCTTAAGCGTTTACATGTTTTTGAAAAGCTGAAAATTAATTTAATATTCAAATAATTTTACCACGTAGTAGACGGACAATTATGATACTCTTTTGTTGACATCGCCTATTAAAAAGTTGACGCGAAAAGGTTTTCATGTTCGACAATCGTTACTATTGGGGGTGATCAATTGCATAAATTAGTTTATTTGCCAAGTTCCCAACCATCGACTTTCACTAGCTTTTAAATTGTTGCCATTGTTATGATTAAATAGTTCATGAAAAAAAAACATTAAAATACTAGATTATACAGTTAAATAGATTTATATTTCTCCACATGAAATTGGTTTGCTTTAATTGGCGTTTGGTTAAACAGATTTATATTTACACATACAAATCACAAATTATGCAATATTGTTACATTTTAAAATAATATAATAATCTCGTACGGCTATGAATGTCTTTTGCGTATTATTAGAGGAGAACACCTGTCAAGCTCTGTTCCATAGTCTGGAGTCGTTTTAAACGTGATTTCTTGGCGTCGGAGGATTCCCTGTCGGCTAACGATAATAATTATTTTATTTATATCAAATAGTGTCTATTTCCGATTGGAGACAGTCGATGCGGTGGTTTAATATCATTTTATCTCTCACTTTTCAAATATTAACAAGCCGTCTTCGACTTCTGGCAAACTTCCCACTTTCTGCACGGCTTTTTGATTGTCGGTCATAAATTATTGCTATCTGACTGACTGTACGCGTGTTGAAATGTCTCGTATAATTTTATGGTCATTCTCGTTAGAAATGTTTCTTTTTTGATGAAGATATTTTAGTTTGTAGGTCAAAATGATGCCATAATAGTTAGCGTTCAGCTTACGACTACATTTCATATTAAACTATTCCCTTAATATTTAATGTGGTAGATATTCTTCGTGTATTTATTTTCTGGGGCATCATCGATTTTATTTTTAATTCTAATTATTTTTGTACCTTTATTTTTTTATATATAAAGCATTCATTGTGTTCTACGTATATCGCATTAAACTCGAATCTCAGATTTGTTTGCTAATTCAATTGTTCAATACAATATATAAACGATATCACACTTGATTTCATTTTAAATTTTGAATTTATGTCTCTTATGTATAAGAAGTGAATCGAACGTCCACAATCTTAGTCGAACGTAGGAAATTGAAGAATTTTTATAACTTTGAAGTGAGCTGGTACTTATACTACTGCACCAAAATACGTCATGTTGGTACTCTTTTTATGCATAATTTTACGTTCTATAAATTATTGATTGACAACTTTTTGATATGATGCGTCGTTTTTGAATTATTTTCTAAAAACCGGAAAACGCGCCATTTTTGGCTACTTTTATCTACCTAGCTAATCAAGATCACCTCGGCGGAGGGGGAAAACTTAGGATAATCATGCTGGGTCATTCTTGAACCGATTAAAAAAATAAAACCTTTACCCTTATTTAATATTCGTTTCAACTACCCAGCAAAACTGCCCTATATGTTTACGTTCCTATTTTGTCTTTCCATCATCTCTGTATGCACGCAGAAGGGTCTACATTTTTTATAACGAAGAATCTATTAACTGTTTTCTAAAAGCATTTCAATACTATGATTGCCAATAAATTACATACATAAATATTCTTTGTTAAATGGAAACGGTGTCTCCAATTTTGTATACTTATTTTTGTAAGAAAGTGAAGCCAATATTCATTATTTTTTTAAATCGTTTATTTGAAAATAGATTCCGCGCCGTGCGCCGCGAAGAAGAAGGACATGTCAGTTGGCCATAGTTTTCCCGACATCAACAGCAGCTCACTGACCGGTGACTAGTCTCTCGGTTTTGTCATCCTTTTTATTTTCGCGGATCGCTCTCAAAACAGGGTCAAAGTAGCCAGACTTAGCGCCGTGATTCACGCTTTTGAAATCCGACGTTTATTTATTTTTTTATTTTTTTAGAATAAGACACGCAAATACATATATATATATTGTATCAAGAGTTGCAATACAAACACGCTGGCGGAGAATTGTAAGATCGTTTTTGTTTTATTGTGTCATTTTACTACACTTGCGAGCTTTTCCTTGATCTTCTGAATTTTTTCTAAAAGCTTGTATTTTGAAAATGTTACGAGTTCAAAAAGCGCTCTACTATTATAACGTGACATTCTCTTGTTTAGATCTTGACGAATAACCGTAGAGACCTTCAAGGCAACAAGTGTATTACCTAATGCAACCCAGAAGTAATCAAAACTAATATTTCATTTGTGTTGTAATAATTAACGTTAAATAAAGTTTAAAAGGAACCTTCCTCAAATTACTCAATTACTCTAGTTCACATTTAAAATACCATGCATGATCCGAATACGAATCAAATGATAAGACGTATCTTGGCCGGTATTTCACGGTGATTTATTATTAGCCAGTCGGGAATTGTGTCCTGATTTTTTTATTTGAAATAATGGCGAAAATGCCACCGCACAACATGGTGATAACAATAAATATATACCGTCAAAAGTTACTTTAAGAGTAATGTATCTTATACAATATAATACACGTATGTAGACAGATCTTGTTCCAAATTATGAATCACAACTGCAGATAATCGAACGTAATATTAGGATCAGGTGATTTATTTTTATTTTGACATTTCAACTGCGCTATGATTCATCGAATGACCGACGACGTTAAGTGCAGTGTCTTCGAAAGGCGGGGGAACGACGTCCTTGACGTACAGGGCGTCGACCGCTGCGGCGTCGCCTGTCGCGGGGCACTACTGCCTGGCAAGGTGAGCGACTAGCGAAGGCCGTCAAAGCCTCATTTTACCCCTCGGGGATCGGTTGTCCCCTCAGCCCTAGGCTAGCAATTCTACCGGAAACATTTTCCTCCATCTCGTGTACTGTTTTTTTATGTTGCCTTTCGTCACAAGGAAGTAAAATGTTTTATTTGAAAATACAGATTCCGTATTGACTATTTTTTAATATAGTAAAGTAAAGGAAGTATGATTTAACTGTAGCTATTAAACATGATTATAATGATTTATTGACGTGAAAATGTTTGTGTTGATTTAATGTCATTCCTCAATATATCAAGTAAAAGTGCCATTGGACCGAAAGTTATCACTATTCAATGAGAACCGAATATGTATATGAATGTAACCTAACAATTGGAGGCTTTCTTTTTTTGATACGAGGCAGGTTGAAGAGATTGATTTTTTTTTCAAAATATAAACAATATTTTTAATTATGACTTTCGGTGTGTTAGATTAGGTTACCTGAAGATCCATTGCTGAGGAAACATGCCACATGCATCGTTTTTATATTTATCGGTTACAGAAGATTACTGCGGAAAATAATGCATTTTAGTCGTGTCGACTGTACAAATGCAACTTTCTCCCGGTTGCCTATAGCGTTAGAATACTTGGCGAAGTATTATTTCGTGAGTCAGCAACATTATTTTGATTTTTGTTTACAAACAACTCTACTTACCTTGCACACTTTTTTTTATCAATATCGTATTAAATAAGTGTTATGTAATAAATACTGCACTTGATTATCAATACACAACAGTGAACGCTGTTATGCAACGAAATAATTGTGCTGTTTGCTCTCCATTGCATTGGTGTTATATTTATCACTTTGCTTTCATGTAATAATTACGCCTGAAGGGAACTAATGCAACCACATTCTGACTGGTCTACTGACAACTTGTCTGAATTGCGTTTATTTATAGTTAGTTTACACCGTGTGAAGCATATTGCAGTATCCGTCCATGCTTGTATTAAATGTACCAACTAAATTACGCGAGGCAAATGGGAGAGTTGCATATTAATTTAAATGGTGCAGTTTATCCATCTACTTTTAAAATACCGCGAACTTCTGGTTGCATGGGCTAAATGAGATTTCAGGAAGTTGTTATAATATAATTGGATAAACCAAGTATGTATTTGGCGACACATTTTTTCGACTTATGCGTAGTCTAATTGATAACTCTGCCTAATATTTATTTGTCTGTACGTCCACATACTATTTACGAAGTCTTGTAGAATAAAAGAGAATAGTAATTTACCCATTATTTACGCATTTTTTAAACTAACTGTTTTATATTCTATCATAATAATTCTCGTCATAAATAAGGCTTTACAATGTCATCTCTTCACCGTGTCCAGATCGATATGCTCCACTTTCAAGAGGGTTGTAGTAAAAAGTCACTTGCGAATGAAACGTGCTGCTAAAATCGGTTGTAGATTTTTTTACAATTCGGAAAGTTTAATAAAAGAAGTTAAGTTGGACTCTGCTAATAGTTTATTGCATACTGCAGTGTTATGGATTCATTTGCTCATTTAAGAATTGCTCAAGATTTATAAAAAGCGTGCGTTCTAATATTAGTGCCTGGATACATCTTATTGCTTTCCATCAATACCGAAAGCTGCGTTTTGTGTGCGATCTTTGAACCACGTACGCGTGCCAGAAATATCATATGTGTACGGCGGTAATTTTCTCAACGGAGTCCGCTGACTAATATTCTAATAATGTTCAGTCGCTCGAAATAGCTGGAAAGTGTGTATTTGGGAAATCAGCGTATTTTTAAAGCGCCTTGAGTAAACTGACATACTCATAATCATAATAATTATAGATTCCGATATATTTTTGTAGAAATGCTGACTCATCTTGAAGATATAAAATTAAACACGTTATCTCAGCGTGTAAATTACTCAACAACAAATAAACTTAGATCTTTAATTATTTATCTTAGAAGAATGCGGAGGTACAATGCTAGATTTTAGATTATTAACCGGTTAATTTAACATAGATTAATTAAAGTTATTGATTTCATATTAGTCGAACGCATTCTCTTTTTGACTTCATTTTCTATATACACTTATGAATTTTAATTCAATTATCTACATTGTAAGTTAATCGATCAGTGTATTAAAAAAATTATGTTTTGAAATTTCGTATGTGTATATTTTTACGTTTAATTGATGTATTTGTTGCCATCATTTACAGTGCGGAAGTTTGCAGTGCGTTATTTATTTACATACTGTTATAAATGAATAAAATCAGTCTTTTGTCACATTTGATCGCCTGAATAATGTGTTTTGGTAGGATGCCCAGCGCCCGTCTGGTCCATGTATGTTTCCCGTCACTCTCGTCGGTTGTTTCGAGTATTGGTAAAATTTACTTCTTGCACCGATACAAAAATACTACGCTCGCCGACCGAATTAGACGCGCAGCTTGGCGATGGTGGTGTGTCGGATGAGTCAGCCGGCCTGGGGGGCCACGTGGCGAGTGTGCCGAGTGCACCCGCTCGCGCACGTGGTCGGGAATGCTGCACACGGCCACGCTATAATAACACGTTTCAGTCCGGAGTGATGTGAGATTGATTGGTCGCTGTCTCGGGGATGCTTGACTCTGTTGTTTTTACATCACATCTCCGTTTCATAAAGCTAACTCACTGATATTTTTTGGATATTGTATATAATATATCTAATGGACTAATTTCACATATGCTATTATTTGTGATGCATTATTTGCTTCTTATCAGATTATCTGGTAAAATGCTTACACCTTATTTTATGTACGTTATTATTGTGTGGTGATAATAAAAGTAATTGTCAGTAGGTACCTTGTTTTTATCAACTAAATACTACATTTATATATATATATGTGCGTAATCCCATGAATTCCTGGATCAGAATGTTTCGTGTTTGCATAAATCAAAAACTTGGATTATTTCAATGTCTTATATTTATATCGTCATAAACAATACAGCATGAGCTATTATAACAAATTATTTCTAGTCATGGTCTCATAAATTTACGAGAGTATATAAGCAAATCTATGGCTTTGTTATGTCTGCGAAATGTTCATAATGCGAATTCCATTCCTTTGTATTCGGCATTCAGGGTATCTTTAAAAAAAGGCTACGTGCCCAGCCTCTTCTCACGGGAGCGTTTTCGCTTACGTGCTCGAAGTCATTCAACAGCTGCTCCGTCTGACTCATCCGGACATGTCGGTACATACTACTACGCCATACTACACCGATGCTTGTGTTTGTATTCGCGAAGCTTTTTATATCGAGAGCTTTCGTGAACGGGTAGGAAGTCCAACCGATGCATTTATATTTAAAAAGTTCTATTTTAATACATATTATAATTTAGATTATATTATTACTATTACACTTTGCTTACGATTGTTGTTTCTTTTAATTTATTCTTCTCTCTCATAACGTGGATACAATATATACAAATAATACTTGACATTTCGATTTCGTATTTTATCACTTAATGATAATGTATTGTGTTAGGTGAATAATGTTTACAGTCGGTCTTCGTATTTTTTATTTCAGTAGCCCAAATTTACAACACGACTTCCGTGCTGATCTTTTATATCTGTACATTTGTATTTAACTTACGTAGTTAGATGGGAAAATATAATCGGGATTTGCGTTAGTTGTAGATTAAAACGTATGGGAAATGTAATGTTATGGACGGTTGTGGTATCTATCGTCTTGAGCCTTGTGTTGCGCAGGGAACTTGATGCGGTTTAGTTTCCACGCGTCACGTTCGTGATGATTTAATTTGGAATTTTTACAATAAACTTGCTGAACAATCGCGCATAGCAACACCACCGATTCGCAACGGTGGCAAAAATGTTTTAATTAAAAACAGGTTAAACAAAAAGACAACAATAATTGTTATCAAATTCCATTTTTTTTTTCATTCTGTGGTTTTCACAATATTGGTACGATTCTGTTCACTGGCGTCGTTGTGTTTTCCAAAGACAGGACATGCAAAATTTAATAGTTTATCCCTCGTCGGGAGGAGGGTGTAGATTGGCAGTCTCGGTACGCATATGGCAACGAATGTTTAAGCACCATTTAGGATAATAGAATTTATGAATAGGGGGATCTCTGATTCACTCGGCGCTCTCACTGAATGTATTCGATATTATTCTTATGAATGGGACACCGTTTTAGAGGGTGTGATACATATGAAACGGCTATTTCATTACAGTTGAAAAAATTATAGTTAACCGTCGCAGATTTCGCTGACAAATTATCTTCTCGGAATGATGTTATATTATTTCTTACAACTGTATAGTGAAGCGTGTTCGGCGATTATTAAAGTCAGTCAGCGAATCGACATTTCCTGCTTAGGTCCTTTCTCAACCTGATATCCTTCCTATCTCCTCATGTTTTTACGACTGTCGTTTCCGGCGCAAACGTGCCTCTTGCATTTCTTCGGTGTACACTTTATTCGACACGTGTCAAAAAAAATTCATTGATAAACAATACGAATTTCATGTGATATCAGCAATTTGCGATTATGGTATCACTGTTTTACCAAATGCGGTTTAACTTTATAACAATTCCTTAGTATTTTCCTCAGCAACGGTGCGTTGTTATCGTGTTATTTCGGTTATAATAATTATTATAATAGTGCAAACTTCAATTATCATTATTGTTTAAAAAACTGTTTGATTTCCGGAATGTGTCATATTAAAACAAATCGTGTAGCTATTTTAGTAATATATATTTCGACGTCAAATCATACCAACTCACAAAGTAAGTAAGTTTAGACTTATCGGTATGCGATTTATTGTTATCGTAATGCTGCAATCCCATTATCCATGCGTTTGTTTCGAGTTTTATTATATTGTAGGCGAAAGCGAACGGTCTTCGAAGAGACGAGTGTGCCAGGAAGTCTGAAGTGAAAGTCAACATTGCTCAGAGATATCTAATTGAATGAACATTTAGAGGCAAACCGAAGTATTGTTTCTTTTATATCTTTTACAGAGTTTACGATATAACCGTTGGGAATTGGAAAATATCTACGATGATAGGCCTTAACAAAGATAAGTGAATGTGACTCAATTGATAATAAATACATTTCACTTCCTTTCACCTAAACTAATCGTAGGATAAAGTTAGTAGATTTTTTTTTGACAAAATGTAGAACTTCCAAGTTGTTAAAACTGATGTCATTTCACATAGAAACCTGAGCATTCTCTGAACGTTTGATGACAAAACGACACGCAATGTCCGAGGTATGCGACAATAAACACAGACATAATCGAGTGTCACCAATTACTAATTATGTGGACTACTCAGCGATATGTCTATACTTTTAGTGTGTTGTCATGTTGTATTGACTTTGAACCGTTGTTACCAACAACGTCTGCGATGCGTCATGGAAACACTTGTTTTAAAATAATTTACCCATCGCGATTGACGTATATGAGGGGATTCCCTGCACGTACACCTGTAAGAATGTTCGATTCTGCACTATTTGAGTGGACCACCAACTATTATAATCGAATGAGATGTACGCAAATTTCTTACAGAATGTTTTTCCTTTTCGATTTGTAAATATATATTAATACTGCAAACGCAGTTCATTCAAAGTAAAACAGTGTTTGTTGAGTATTTTTAATTACATCTGTTGTCAGCGTTCATGGTTGTTAATGATGAATGATGGAATCGAATGAATAAATTGCGCTGAATAATTAATTCGCCACTCTATGTTTGTTTTTTTTTTCATAGTAGTCCTTCTGGGAAAGGCAAATTGGCCATACCGATTGTTAAATGGGTGTAATTTTTTGAATGGTTGCATTTTTTTCATTTATATGCAAATTCATTATAAATGAATGCAGCGTGTGAAAACATATTTCGTAAAATAATAACGAACAAAAAAAAAACTTCTGAATCATTTTAGAACGATAAGCGAGAATGCTTAATTTAATTAGCCATAACATATCTTCAGTATTATTTTTTTTTTTTATTGAGTATCGGATATTATTCGGATAAAATTTACCTCAGTATATCAACATATTTTAATTTGTATTGCACGTTTATTTCATTTATGTTTGTCAAGTGAATTATGAAAGTTAGTATGTATTCAATTTCGATAATAGCATAGTTTTCCAATATGCAAATGTATTGGAAAACGTGCGTAAAGTATTTTATGTAAATATTCTGCAAAAGGATCGGTGATTAGCAAGGAATCTAGGAGTCCTGTTGTGTTGAATGTCTTATGCTGACAGTTCGTCGACGTATTCATGCTTGAGTAAATAAAATGGAAAGGTCACATAGTACACAAATTAAGTCATCAACCGAGCTTAATGCGGTTTTAATTGTTTATTAGGCGCCACTTGGGAAACTCCTGGTGCCCGAAGGGGGTCAACATTGCTCATCATCCATCATACAGTACAACATTACTCACTCGATTGAACATGCTGGCGTTTTTGAGTAAAATGATTGTGTATCACACGTGCGTGTGTCATATGAGCAGGTGATCGTTGCTTGTAGTATTGCACCAGTATGTCGCATCGTTACAAGTCATTGTTTTCCACCACTTTCCTATTCATTCCAGTGACTAATTGTTGTTATCGTGATATTTCAATGTTTCACCTGTTCAGTATGTCGGCCTATCAAGCTGCCTGCCCCTCTCGTTAATAATTAACCATAAGTAAAGCACTAATTTTAACGGACTCACGAATGACGTCAACTCAGATTTACCGATGGGGTCGTATCCCTTGTATTTATAATGCAATAGACGTGCAATGTCATCAACACCACAGTAATACCATAATATAAGTCATGTAATAGAGCACAACTTTTAATAATGAGCTTATGCCGTGTCCTGTTTTATGTTATACTCGCTGTCCTACTTCATACTTGTAATTTTGTAGTGGCCAAAAAGCTTAGACATGAATTGTCAAAAGCTTTTAACTTTTGGCAAGATATTTTAGTATTAAATAAGGAATATATCGCATTTTTAAATA
>JAGVSQ010003154.1:0-22413 GCA_022683975.1 Rhyacophila evoluta | reverse complement strand
ATGGAAATTGATTTTAAATTCTAAATTATTTAAAACTGGTAAACTTCCATATTACACATTGCTTTATACAGTGTTAGTTAATTAATCGCTAAAGCTATGACGCACCGAGTCTTATATCTTGATATGTTTGCAATTCTTATGCGACTACAGGATTTAAACTCGCAATATCCGGTACGCAAGCAGAGGTTCTTACAAAATGACCACTGCGGCGACAATTTATTTATTTCATTAATAATGTTAAAACACTTTGGTTGACCCACCTTCCGACAGATGTCATCGACACTTGTTAGATCACTCGCGGAGCATAGTCGGTGCTCACAACTACACTCGCGCATCATAATTTCATCACGCTTGTCCTTTGGTGTTTGTCTCTCCGCATTGTGTGTTATGCGGTGCGTGCACCATGATGCGAATGCATGGTGCCTTGTATTTTTGCGCCGCGAAAAATAACCCTTTCAAGAGCGGTCTCCATGGAAACCGAGGGCAGCTCCCCCATATCGAATCATAGTAGACAATGAAGCCCTCTGGGTATACGGCCTCAGGTTTCCCAAAATGTTGATATCGAACCCCTCTAACTTTATTACGGATACCTCTCCATCTAATAACGAAGAGTCAGTATAAAACTATTATTTTTCACTCAAATTGTTATATACCTTCATTAAAAACACGGTTATTCCATAATATCTACAAAAAATATTTATTTTATCTGATGACAATAAAATAAATAAATACTAATTTATATTTCCGTGCCTCCTTATATTTCCTCCGTGGGAAGTAATAAATCAATAGTTATGATTGGTAAAAAAGTCAAATTCAAATAATATTCTAATATTTTTTAATATTCGATCATCTTTTACGTAATATATTGAAAATACATTTTCAGCTTTAATTACATAATATAAGAAATGTATCGTTCATAAATTACGTTTTAAGACAAATTAATTTATTATCTCAACTAATTTGATATCAAAGTAAGTAAATTTAAGTATAAAAGATTTTCCCCGTATTTTAATTAAATGTAATTATGCGTCTTGGATTGATTCCTCGCGATTGATTTTGCGATCCACTTTGAGGGGTGTCACGCCTCCCTGATTAGGAACCTATTGCACCGGCAGATGTATTTTTCAACTTTTTTTTATTAGTACTCTAAATGAGGGAGTGAGCGATTGCGAATTTATTACATTTATACTGCGCGAAGATACTGACGGTCGGTTTTTTTTGCAACTTATTTTACTCGCAACGTGACAATTATTTTATATTGATATTTTGCACAGTATGCGATATATCTAATTGTACTACGACATTTGGCTGAGTATAGAAAGAGACGTCACTCCTTTTAAATGTGTCGAATTTACTTCTAAACAATCGTCTGTATAAAATCTGATATTTTAATTATTTTGTCTATTAAAATCTGAAATAAAGTCTTATATAAAAAGCTTGATTACTCGTCTATGATTGGAATAGCTACAAACCCATTCTTTATTTAAATTTATTGTATTTATCTGTTATTGTAAATTAATTTCAATACTTGGCTGTATGCAATAATTTAGTCTCTTCTTGACCATCGGTGATGATTTCAAAGTTGACGTAAAAATGGCAACTAGTGTCATACGTGAAATTTTCATTTTGATTTTGTTATTTATTAAGTCTGGTAGGATTTCGCGTGACAGACACACACGCTCGTTAAATTTTATGTTTTGTAAATCTTAGGTTGTATATAAATAATTTAATAACAGTAATAATTTAATTGTCATCTTGTTCAGTGCTTAAGGTGGTGATGGTCTCTCACCATCTAGCTTTACCGAGTAGATAATCCATATACTGCTGGTTTATCAGTTTAGTTGATAGTTATTTCGGTTATTATAATTATAGTCACAATTGTCAATACAAATGTATCAAAAAATACTATATGTATTCATGAATACAATAATAGAACATACGGTATGTATAATCTTCCATGGGTTACAAAGAAGTGAACATTATAAAGTCATTCATAAAATAACTTTACGAAATGTGTGAAAAACATGCAAAATAAATTATAGGATATGAAAATTGTATTTTTGGGGTCGGCTTATATTTATTTTTATCTTACACAGAGTATTAAATATTTCTTTACATTTTTTATCTTATACTTTAGTATATCTCTTAATTTAATATTCATTTCCCCTTTTTCCCCAATTTTTGTATACTGCCATTTTAGTCGTTTTAATAAAATTATTATAAGTAGACTCAAATTAAATATCATTTCAAAGAAGAATTATTTGAATTTCAAGGTTTTCTCATTATTAATAGAATTATTTTGTCATTATTTCACTGAAAATAAGACTCTGTTCAATAAATCTGGTATCATTTCATAGCGATCGTGTAAATTCATCCCATATCATTGGAGAGGGTGGATCTGGTGGACTGTAGTCCTTGATTGGGTACTGTATTGACCGCATGATGAAGTTTATTGTATTTTTAAACTGAGTTAAATTTTGTCTGATTGATTTTTTTTTTGAAATTAAACTGCCCTACAATTGCAATTGTTCTTCGTCTCTCAATGTTTAAAACCTCTTAAATGAGTAAGTTTGAAAATGTATACTTATACTTTTAAGAATCTTTAAATTACTTGATTTAAAAATATTATTTATGGTTTTGCAACAACGGATAAAGCAATTGACCAAACTGTTTAACCGCCAAACTGTGTCAAACCTCTGAGGTTTATTTTATCATGTCCGTTCAGAAAGTACGTATCTCGACAATGTAAACATATTCACTCCAGAAACCGAGTATTGAGATCTGTGTAATGTAAAGATTTTTCTTAGTAGATGCTTGTAACGAAAATTTTTAAGAGCTATTTACTTAATATATTGGGATTTTGGTCAAAAATATTTTGCAGATATGGCATAAGCACTCGCAAACTCAAGCACTAAAGTTCGCAGGCTTGCTTCTCTGTCATCTGGGATAATTTCGTATTTAGCTTCATAGATTTTTAGTAATAATCAATCATTTAGTCCATTGAATATTCTGAATATTCTAAATATTTTATACACCTGACGTACTTCTTAACCAAAAATATTTTACGTAAAAATGTAGAGATGGATATTATATCCACTAATAGTATCTATTATGACTTCTATATTTTTTTCAATATTGATGTAATTTTTAAGAAAACAACTGATGTAAATGACACCCTCTGCCTTCGGACATGAAAGGCCGTCAAATTTTTGTAACACGATGAAATTTTTCGGGAGCTTTTATGCGTCGCGACGCCTTACGAGTTTGACCGTATGAAGTAACGTAAGACTGAAAATATATGCATCACAAGCCTCCGAATTTAAATTGAATCAAAAGTTTTTCCTATAATCGTTTTTAATAATGAAACTTCCGTACACTTTCTTTCAGTATCATTTTTAGATAATAATATTATACTCACTTATAATTGTATTTTAAGCCGGGTACCTGCATATATTTATGTAATATTTAGTTTTAAAATCCATGACACGTTAAAATTTTAAGCACCTTGAGCGATCAGCTGAAAATCAATTCTCGAAATATGTCAGAATATATCCTTTTGTGTATATTTATATGCTGTCTAAACTATTTCATAATAAATTTAAATAAACATATTGTAAATGATTTCTTATGAAGTCAATTAACCCATTAGATAGTTGTAATGATTGATTCCACTTGGGCTTGCATATAATAATTTTCTTAAAATTAAATTCTTATCATAATATTATTTATATATAGGTATATTTTTTTGCTAATTTTTATTATTAGTAGGTTTTCTCATGTTGTGTGTAGCAATTGCTAGCAATGAATCTCCGCATTTTTTGAAAGATAAATTTGCAGTCTGCACTGGTGTGGTAATTTATCTTATACTTTTTAGTGTAGATGATTGTACGAGGAATGCGACGTAGTGATATCGTTAAGATTCTGCATCGCACTCTTAGCTTTCACTGTGTTCAATAAACAAGTTTACCACAACATTTTCTTTGAGAATAATATTATTTCAGAATATTATATACGTTTATATTATTTCTAATTTGAATCGCATTTAATTTTTAATACATACTACTTTATAATACTAGTGAATTGCATCACCCTCCATCACTTGATACTTTATTCACATTCGTTGTGTAGGCGTATACCGTGAAATAACGAAAGTAATTTCTAAAGTGCTAAAAGTTTTCCGGTTAGCTTTCCATGACTTTGGTTAGCGTGTTCTGTTAATATCAAACTATTTGAGCATCGATTTGATAATCTTCTCCCCTCCAACCTTCATACCCCCTCTCTCAGAGTATGTAATTAGATTCCTTCAATTCGTCACATAAGAAGGAGATTCTATAAGATAATAATAAGTCGACCTTACAGGTTAAAAACTGGGAAGTCTGGAGTTAATTTATCTATTGCCACTTTTAAATTAAAAAGTAAGAAATATGTTTGCTCGTATACCTACCCGTATACAGATTCTCCACCATTTCTGTCAGGTATGATCACGTCGTCTTAATAATTGTATAACTCAATTCCCGTATTTCGTCTTAAAAACAAAAATCTTAAATGAAATTTAATCGCCATCTTGATTCCCCAAGACACGAACGAATTTATAAATAAAAAAATGGAGAGTGATGGTAAAATGATACGTTTTAGTTTTTATTGGTGCAATATTTTACATATTATACACGTGCTATATTGTATAAGTTCACGTGTAGTTGGTGCACCAAGATGACAATTAAATCCGTAAATTGTGACTAAACCATGCAACTATTGCATTGAATTTGATGGCATAATTGTTATAAATAAACACATTCACTAAAAGATCAACAAAACGCATTCCCTCAAAATTGCGTTTCGAAGAGCCTACATATTACGAATTACGGACTAGTAACAAATATTCATATTCAGTCAATTCAACAGCGGTCAACTGTTAGCGATGAAGTTCCTTGGCGCGATCCAGTCTATTACTGTCATCTCACGATACGTGAAAGGTTCGATGGATTTTTCACGTATGTGTATTTTGTAAAGTATACAAAACACTAAAAATTATTATTAACGATCGCACGTGCGCCTATATGTAGGACGGCTCATAAATAACGCGTAAGGCGCAATTATTTTTCGTTATATCTGAATACCTGCTCACAGGGCCGAACTGCAGACGTTTCACGATAAAGGCATTCGGAATACGTACTCGTGAGTGACATGATCGATTTCACCGCACTGTAAACCTGATAACCAATCTGAAGAAATTATTATATTATTGAAATTAAACATTCATTTCAATTTATTATTTGTAAATATTCTTTTGATTTTTTGCGTGTGGTATCACGATATTGCTTTGTCATGAGCTACATATTATAAAAATGTATTTATTTATTTATCTATTTATGTGTGCTCCGAATGTATAAGTATTACATATTACAATATGGAGACTACTTACTTTATATAATGTGAAGACTTATACAATATTGTTTTTCATGAGAATCGGTTGTCATCCGATCCCCAAAACTCATCAGGCATTCAATCTTGCCTATCAGAAGCTTTGAAATACAACATGCATACGTGAGATTTGATCCCAAAACCTCTGGCACCAGAATCACACACTCTATCGAGGAGATAATTTTATTATTTATTACGATTAATAAACTATCAATACATTTAAATATCCCTTAATAATATTTTTACGTAATTATTGTATGTATGCATGTATGTATGTATCGTAATTATAGGTGTGATTTCGTTGTTTCTTGATAGGATTGTTAAACATTTGGCTGGCCCTGTCTAGATGCCTAATGCAAACATTACAAATTTACTTGTGGATGATTTATAAGTTCGCCGTACACCCGTCCAAACGCGGCTGAAGCGCTTGCTGTCGATTTATATAGGCTGCATGTTATTTGTTCGTCCACCCTCTTGCCCCCATCTCTGCACCACTTTGGAAAAATGGCCACCCCGTGTAACCCATTAAAACCGTCTCCCCTCACTCTTCATGAAATATTAAAAATCAAATTGCGCTTCTCTTTATTCCGCGCCCTCCCCTGCGCCGCGCGCTCCCCCCTCGTCCACCGACGCGCCTCCTAGTATAATATAAAAATGAAAAATGTATTCGGAAAAAATTAATGTCCGTCTATTATTTATAATTTGTGTTTTATGTATATAAGCCGAACCACCATTCTCCATCTCCACTTTCTCATCCCCTTCGACGTTATTTTGGACAGCTAGGCCTATCGCTTTCTCTCTCTTACGCCGCTTTGACCTTTGGGGGGTAGTAATCTCGTCCCTCTCGCACGCCCGTCGCCAGCACCCCGGAGACACCAAGTAAAAGAATACGTATAGACGGATAGGTGTGTGCGATTTTTAAAATATGAATGCGGAATCGAAATGAAATTTGATATAAAAATGTACCCTCCGTTTCAACTCTCTTGGTCGTCGTGTGTTCCTTCCTAGTATTAGTGATAACGTATATCTGCATACATAGTGTATGCGGCTTGAGAGTGTGCGCTATTTTTCGGGGGTGGGTTTTTTTTCGTTTTGTTTATTCCGTGTGGATTTTTGTACCATAATTATTATGGTTGCGTATTTGTTCTTTTTGCATCTACTGTTTGGTTTTTGGTTTTTACTTTAGAGTTTAAGTCTCAGCGAATTATAAATACTCACACAATTTCTAACATCCAATTAATATTAATTAATTCAAATATATGAAGGGATATTTCCAAAATGGACTTTTTCAACTGTGCCAAAATGTAAAAGAGAAGATTTCAAAAAATATTTTTTAAATAAAACAACCATTTAGTATGTAAGCCAGAAGAAAAAATCAATTTCAAAACATTGAAAACAAAAAAAAGCGTTGAAAAAAAAAACTGTTATTTTCTACAAAAATACGAGTTTAAAACCTTACCTTTAAATTTTGACACAGTGGTATAAGTGAAATAGGTGGAATGAGAATTGGAAATGCCCCCCTGATGTATTATAAATTATTCATATTGATGACAGCAAGGTGTTGATTTACATATTGTAGCCAAAACTAAACTAGTAACGCAAAAAAATTATATTCATTTGTGCCTAGACGTTTACGAAGCATGCACCAAATTGTATATTTTTGTTTTGTTTCTACACTGAAGTAGAATATATTATTATATCGTTAAAGATATCCACACACAATATGATCATATGTGCAGTTAGAGAAATTAATGATAATTTTTTTTCACGAGATTTTTGGTGTGTGTGCTATCGAATTGTTCAAACTATTGAGCGTATAGTCTCGATTGTTAGATTTAAAAAAGTCCCTGGCTGTTATAAGATATATAGCCCTTTACATTGGACACTTTTGGTGACTGTTCCCGTAGGGAGGTAAAAATGCCACAATCTTTGAAGTTTTATAATCACCCCTATATTTAAATGAAAAAATCGTAGGTCGTGATGTTTCCATATTATATTAAATAAAATCATTTTTAAAATCATACTAATAGTATTTCGTTTATTTACATGTATTACTTGCAACAAAAAAAAATTTTTCACATTCGTAAAATACTTACGAATTTGCTTTTGACCATAAAACAAAAGTTTAAAAGTCCATCATTAAAAGCTTTTCATACGCAATAATTTCTTAGTACTTACACCAACGAAAAAAGCTTGAGTGCAGTGGTTCGCAACCGTTGTGCCGCGAGATGATGCTAGGTGTGTCGTGACATATTTCTTTAATATCAGAAATACATGAAAAATTCTTTCTTATTTTTTTGTCTTGTGGTGTGCAGCGAAATTTTGGAAAAACGTTTGTCGTGAAATATAAAAGGTTACGGAACACTGCTTTTTCATATGCAGTTAGAAAGCAACATTAAAGCTCTATATTTAAATTAATTAATTCACCAAATAATCATTAATATAATAAACATTGAAATGTACTATAAAGCTTCGATTAGATACTTTGATCCATTAAAAAAAAAAGTAAATATAGTTTATTCATTTTATCTATATAATTCGTTCAGCTCTAGTATTGTATTTAAAAAAATACAATTTCTATAAAACTCGTGCCTCCGTTACTCCGTCTCTGTATCTAACGCTTAAATTCTTATCCTTCTTGTCCCCATCTTTCATTTCTTCGATTGGAAGTCATCCACTGTCAAAAATATGATATCCCAAAGCAATGAATGGGTAAATCCAGTGCTTGCCAAATTGGGGGACGCGAAAATATTCAGTACAATGTAGAAATATTCATTTATGAATATTTTTCCACATAACATATTTAGGGAATGTATATATTTAAGTCTGTGAAATAATAACAAATGTAAAAACATATTTATATACACCGAGAAGGTGATGTAAGCGCATGTGAAAAAAAAAATTGTGAGGGAGGGGTGGGAATTCATTCTTTCAGATTTAGGGGGCCGTGCCATGAAAGTACTTGGGAAGCACTGGGTTAATCTATAATCACAGAAAATTCACTGGATCACTTAGTGATTGAATCGAACTTGTCGCATATGCTGTCTATCAAAAACTTACTTAATTTATCTAAAATTCATTTACTTCAAAGATGTCTTTTAAATAGTATTATTATTATTAGGTACTACTCACTTCCCTTACGACGAGGACTAAAATTATTGTAAAACAATATATTAATTTTTGCAAAATCAATACAGTTGAGCAATGAACAATCAAACCTCACAATATAATCTTAAATCACTTTAAATCACCCTTTAGTTGCTTTATGTTTTTGGGTTGAATATGCTGAAATACCTTGACTTAACAGAATGATGAAGATGGAAGAGAAGCACTCATCGGAGATAATCGTATTTAGTAGTTTATTCAATAACGACCTCGCATGTGTTCGTCAGGTAATTTTGTTTAGTAAAAAATCCGATATTTTGACTCCATGAATTAAGTGTTTTGAGCTTGCTCCACTCCAGTTACTTCTATGCATAATATATACAATATGTCTTTGGGTTTAGATTTCTTTATATCTTATAATAACGATTTTCAGTTATATATTGAAGAACCCCTCAATGAAAAATCACACTGTCGATGGTTATCTCAAAAATTCCTAAAATTAGTTACTTTCTATAATACAGATCAAATAACTTTATAACGAATACAAAATGTCTAGTGTAGAGTATAATTTTACATTTATACAATATGTAGTAATATTTTTCTTATATTCAGTTTAACGAAATTTCAATAGAAGGGAACAAAAGTGGTGGTCTCACGAGTTTCGTTATAATGGGATTTGACATTTGCACATATTATTTGTGGTAATTTTATGTATATTTTAGTTGGTTGTAATGTGTTTATATATACTAGTCTATTGGCTGCCACGAAGTCAACAAATCTTCGTTTCAGCTCATACGTATTTATTATAAGTAAATTCTAAGAGTATAAGTTATGTTTCTAGGCATTTAAATATAATAAAATTGGGGTCCAAGAGATTTCATCGTCATCGGGGGTGCAATTAGAAATTTTGAATCGTCGAATTATGATTATCGCTTTTTGTAAACGCACGTTTTAATAAATTTTATGGACTTGGATTTAATTTGCGCAATGTAGATATTATATTATTTTATATGAAAACACACTTTGGTATGATTACGGAGTCCAGCACCCAATAATTATGCTTCGTAGTGTAAGCGGTCATTAATGTAACATATCCCAGTCTTGCAGCGTGAATCGATTCGTGGGCAATTAAATATATCAACGTTGTAATTATTTTTGTGTACCCTTCTGGAATCGAACCAGTGGCTTGCATTGCTTATCAGTTTGAATAGGAATAAAAAAAAGAGTCGAAAATATCAAAACACAATTTTATCTGTATTTCCACTAACCATGTCCGCTCCGGAAGTGAAGTATATAGATCTACACAAAATGAAGACATCCCCTCGGAAAGTGGAGTGCATGGATCTCCGTAATGTTAGATTGGTTATACAGATTATTTTTTCATGAGAATTGGTTATTGCAATTGCATAGCACAATTCGCATCTAGTCCTGCATTTTCGGAATTTAAAAAATTCAGCAGTTGCGGGAAACGAGCCGGCATTCACCGGTTTTTAATCTAGCATCATAATACAGAGTTGTATAATCTTGAAATTGATAAACATACTGTTTTAATTTACAAGGAAAAATTAAATTGTCTATGTTAAGGTAGTTTTGATAACTCTTCCGTCACTGACAACTCTTGCCAAGCTCGTACAGAAAAGATTGTTGTACACTCTAAATGCCTCGTTTTCATGCATATTTTGTCCCTTTGAATTTTCCAATCTGTAGCTCTAATATTTTGGTTAGTAATTACTGTAGTACTAGACTTCTCTTGTTACATACCACATTCACATAAGTTGTAATGACATTTCTTCAGTTATACCTCAGACTTCTAGTATTACTTTAACTCTATTTTAAGAAACTTAGGTAAGGTGAGTTTGATGTTCGCTTATTTTGATATATTTGGTATAATTGATATATGTGCAAAAGATAAAAAGTCGCTTAGGATTTACAAATAACAATTGTTAGATTTATATAAACTGAAAAAACTATAAGAAATACAACTTTGAATATAAAAATCTTTCAAATATGTGGTACTTGATAATTTATTAAAAAAATAATTTGTCATCATAAGTCTTACATTCGTCAGATCCATATACAGATTCGTATGCATTTGGAGCGGACATAGCTTAATAAAGACCAATATTAAACCGGTTATTAAATTTCAATCATAGTTAAAAATAAGTACGTTTAAATTATCCGAGGTCAGAAATTATGAGAGTAACTGTGTTTCAATAACATTTGTATTCTTTACGGTGTTGTTTAAGCACGTCACTGAATCAATAAAGCGCGAGTTACCTTTTCCCATGCTGTTTTTATTATTTATTGCTGAAAATAAATAAAATGTTGTTTCTGGGAATATAATTCAAATAATATTCGAAGCAAAAATATAATATCTTTACGTATCCTTTCATTATCCCTTCCCCTGCTGTCTCTGACCCCCCACCACCAATTTTTAATACTCTTCGACGGTAATTTTATTAAATTGTTCAATTTCATATGAAGAAATTTATTACTTGCGTTTTGGCTATGTATTTATCTTCGTTTGATTGATAATACGATGCGAGGAGTATCACAGGGTTTTTTCATCTCTCCACATTTTATTATTTTTCGGGCAACCAATTTATTATTTTACTTATCTACTCGTACATAATTCATAGACAATATTTTACTAGTATACCTATACATTTTGATATATAATAATAATTACTACATTTGTCTATCTCGGTTTTTTATTTTTTTTTCTAAATTGCTATTTTATATACAACTTAATAGACTTTCTATCAAAAGAATGTAAGCTGCAAATATAGAATTAGTACTAAATTTAGCTTTTAAGTGTGAATAAAGGAGAGCCTGCGATTTTGCGACTAGGAAAATGGACTTAAATGTCGTTTAAATTGTAAATTGTTGTAAAGGCAGTAAACGGTAGTCAAATTTGAATAAAATGGTAGTACTTATAATTATTGTACGTATTAAGAATAATTCGATCTAATGCCTTATACTCTATATCAGGGTTTCCCAAACTTTTCTGCAATGGAACACTTCGCAAACCCGAAAATTTTAACGGAACACTTAACTTATCTTTTTAGATTGGGTAATTCTTACCAGTAAGAAGATCTTTAAATTTGTTACAGTGTATGAAAGTTTTCCAAATTGTCGCGGAACACCTGGTCAGGCTTCGCGGAACACCAGTGTTCCGCGGAACATAGTTTGGGAAACCCCGCTCTATATCAACGATTCATAACTTGAAGTTCGTCAGAAAATTTTGGTGGTGGGAGAAATTTGAAAATCGTTTCAAAATAAATATTTTATAATGCAATTTAATATATCAAATTCAGATTCATTTTCACGTTTTCATGTAATTTTCGCCTCATTGTGAATCAGTAAAAAAAAACAAAATTAAAACAGACTGATAATTAATAAAATAAACATAGTAAATTTAAATGGGTTTTTGAACTTTATGGAGAACATGGCTTCCAACATTCCTTCGTGGACAATTTTTTTTGCGGACCGCACCTAACCCTATCCATTAAGCCTATCTCGAGACTTAATTCATGTCTCAATAATCTCATAAAACTAATAAATATTATAATACTCGAATATCGAATAAAAATAGTTGAACTTTTACTATTTATTTTTTGGTTGCAACGAATAAAAAATGTCTTGATCGTACACAATTTGTATTAAATTAGATATTTGAGTAAAAGCGGAAAGTTGGGAGATATAAAGTTAATGTCAAAATTGTTTCGCGGACTATCATTAAAGTTTGCGCTGACCCTGGTGTAAGAACCGCTGGTCTACGATATTCATAATTGTAAACCGATGTTTTTTACGTTTGTTGGTATTAGATGGTCGAATGGATAAGTGATTGCGTTCGTTAATCTTTGAGTACCGTAGATCGTAGAGTCAAGTTTTTTAAAAATATGTCCATTCCGAAGGCAGGTGGATCTCAAAGTTTTTTTCGGCAAGTTGTTTTTAACAAGGATTGGCTATCGGTCCACGTAAACAATTAACTTACACGTTTTTACCGGGCGTATACCGTGATATTACGAATATCGGCACGCTTTTAAGGTCTGATGATGGCTACGAGTTATTATTTTTTTTCTCTCGATTAATACCAGATTTTTAAAACGTATAATATTTCGTCCACGTGTCTTTCTATACATGACTGACAAACATATTTTTCTCTCTTATAAAACAATTTAAAATCCCAGTTTCAACATCATAATGTCAGAACTAATTGAAATAATAAGTGATTTAATTTGATTGCCAAACAGCTGTCAGTTGAGTTCGTTTAAAAAAGTAATTTCCCTGTATCTATGTTCAACGATACTGTAATATTTATTCATACCTTTGCTGAATAATTGAATTCATTTCTATTGTTCACTAAGTATATATGTTAGAATATATAACGAACTGTACATTAATAATATTTTTTTAACCATATCCCATCCGAAAGTGTAGCATATTGATCTACACAGTGTGAAAGTGTTCACTCCAAAAATAGGGTACATGGATCCACGCAATGACATGTCTTGATATTTTTTCTCCCAACAAAATTGGCTGTCACCCAATTGCTCAACCCATTGGGCATTCTGTCATGTACACTATGAAATATACTTTTTACTACGAATTATTTATATCGAAAATAAAAATAACATTGTAAGACTATCAGAAAATCTTAGTATAGAGATAGATTGAGATATGACTCTTTTAACATGTGTACACAATTTAAGATTCCTTTAATATTTCTTTCCTTTTTTACACCTGCTAGGTATTTACATTGTTATGTGGCCGTATACTGTGACATACTAACAATAAAATGCCTCTTAAGTCTATGTGTTTTGTGTACTGCACTATAATATATTTGAATTCCTGATCATCAGTTATGATATGCTTCATTGAAATAAAATCTGAGTGGAATATGGATTCGGAAATGAAATTAGCTACGCTAAGGTTTTTTTTATTTCATAAGTATGTGGTATTACATTGATACCGCGGCGCATGCTAGTTATAGATAATCGTTAGGAAATATGTATATTTTCTCTTATTTACAGCTCAGATCTATACATATAGTAGACCAGAATTTATTTTATTGCTATTGTATAAGTGTATTATTCTTGTAATTTGGTTAGAGATTTTTTACAATAATAATCATATTCGTTTTATTAAATTACCTCACAATTACGTATATACGTTGAAATGGGAGAATTTGTGTTTATTGAGTGTGTGAGTATGATAACAGGGGGTCGGGTAACCGGGACAGTTAATCCGGAAATGTTAAGAAACGAGGAAATGAATAACGTGTAGTTGTTGTATCGTAACATTTTAGTAAAATGCTTTAAATCAGCGATCGCTAATCCGTTGTTCGCCAACTACCGGTTGGTAGCTCCCGTTTTCATTTTCCAAATCATCTCGCCAAGGAAAATACTCTATTGGACGTAAGTAACATCACAGATGAACGAATATCTTGATAACTCTATTTGATTGGGGCTTACTATGTCATTCACCAAAAAAATTATAAAGACGCAGGAAAGTCTGACCATTTTCTTATAAAATTACAATCTAATCATACTTACTAAATGTATCATAATTTTGTTAAAATTTTTGATGCATAACATACTTGAATATGTGCGTCTTTTGAATTGCTGCGAATTGAATCGGTATCCATGATATAATAAATACTATTATATGAAAAATAAAAAAAAAATAAAAACTAGCAATAAGATATTATACATTATCAGTAGCCTATTGGATAATTATATTTTTCAAACGAGTTCGTTTGATATTTAAGGTTGGATATCAGTAAAAACAGTGTGCATATAATTGCTACTTGTGATCAAAATTTTTTTTTACAATAGTTTATAATAGACTGTCTAGTATGGTAAAATTTCGTATAATTGAGACACTATTCACAGCGTTGATTAATACTTAATTATGAGAGGGTAAATTGAATTATGGGGAGGTCTCCATCACAACTTGCCGACCGTTTCAATCCGTATTCTTTTGATCCGTTTCAGAAAATGCTTTTCCACAAATTTCTCATGTGATGTGAGAAACGTGGCGTCAGTCATAATGCGTCACGGTTAAGTCATAATGAGCCGGTTCACCTACTACTCTTCTTTAAACACGCTTTTTTATTGTAATTGACGTGGAGGGCCCTCCACCCGACCAGCCGGGTTGCCATGCTCGCTGAACATTTTGCCATTCATCCTGAGTACCAATCTCAAACACTTGACGCCCTTCTCGCACTCCCGCTACCCTCCAGTACCGTGTGCCTGCATTGAGATCAAAGAAGAAGTCAGAATAAATTCATTCAATAGATTTTTTCATTTGACTTGGGTATATTTTTCAGGTACATATTCACACCACAATTTTATCTTATTGAATATCAATCTGAAAAATAAATATTGGATGAACAAGTCTGAACGTACATCCATATTGTCAACACTCTTCGATTATCTTAAATCCTACTTGTCATTATGATGGTATATAATGGATATCCACTACTATTCTATCATATAATTACCTCATATAAACGACTGCCCGATACGTTCTCCGAGTTCTTCACGAAGTCAAACCATTTGACACCCAATATTTGGCGGAGGGGAGGTATTTTTTTTCAAACTCAATATACGACGCGTGCCGCGGATTTCTTGTGAAAACCTAAATCTCGAGTGTCTCTTCTTCCGAACGGTGCGATCACGATGTCCAGAAAGATTAGATAAAGTTATGATGAAATGTCCCCGAAGTTATACAAGGTGATGATGGGTGAAAAATGATCTTAAAGGTATGGTATGGTGTGCATATGTTACACAAAACGATTGGTTACAAAGAATGAAGGATGATATAAATCTTCGCGTTAGGTATTATGGTCTCACATATACGGCGGTAGAAAACCAGATATTGCAGGTTTGAATACTACAGCTGGTTATGGATATTTTTCTAAATCAAAGATGCAGGGCTGGGTGCTCAGTAGGTTGAGTAACTAGCTGAAAATAAATTATCGTAAAAACAAACTATCAATATACAGATATGCATATCAGTCAGACTCCCGGGCTCGAGGTTATTAATACCGAGTTATTGTGTTAATTCCCAAATATTCCATTACTTTTCAAGCATAGCAATTTTGGCACGCCTTTTTTCAGTAGTCATTAGCAAATACTAATCAAAACAATTAGGAGTGACACTCTCATCATAAGCCTGTATGCAATTTATAGTAACAAAGAGAACATCCAATTATTCGAATACCTCAAAACACGATAAGGATATGGACTGAATAAGGAAAAAGCTGTTGACAATTTTTTTTATCATTACTGTATATGCTGTCCAACTAACTGAATTAGAAGCCAAATAAACAAACCACAAAGTAACCCATTAAATATTATTATGCTAGTGGGTATCTTTAAAAATAATTTTGCTATAATATAATATTTAAATATTTTTATAATGTAAAAATTTTCTGTACAACTTATTTCGCGTGGTTATTTTATAGTATGTCCTCCCTGTAGCCGAGAGGTAAAAACATAGTGTGTCGTCTATAAAGTTATATTTTTTGTGCTAAATGATGTAATCAAATCAAAGATTTCTGCGATAAAATTTTCAGGCAAAGCTCTCCGAAATAAAGGTAACGCAAATACAATAAGTATCAGACTAGTTGAGCTTTATTTGCAGTCACCTCAATATTGCGATGAAATTTTCTTGTAGAATAGACTTGCTATTTCAAGGCTAGCAAGTCTATTTATCTATTGAGTTTTATGGTAATAGTTTTGATGATGTTCATATAATAATAAAATTTACATTGTTAATATGATGAACTCTAGGGAAATGTTTAATGATTTGTCCCGTTAAATTTGATAACGCTATCGCACACGACGAAAAGGTGCAAGGGCTTCACAACCCGTCCGTCGCATAAACATTTATTGGTTTTTCTTATTATCTAACAACTCTGCGTACACACTTTTACTGTTGATGCTTTGATAAATAGAATAAATACACAAGCACCGTTAATTTTCACGCTTGGATGATATTCATGATGCGCCAAACGACCGACTGAAATAGCCATCATCTTCATTGAACGATTTATTCCTCAAATATAACTACATTTCTCAACTTATCTTTAATAATATTATAAAATCTATTTTTTATATCATATAATAGTTACGTCACCTCTTCATATATACTGATTAACGTCAAAACGTTGTATCATCAGTATCACTATCATTTTCATATCAAACACTTCTTTATGATACAAAGATTGGCAAATAATATTAATAATAAAGAATCCTAGGAAATAATCAAGGTTCGTCGTTTGTGTGATCGATACGCGTTGTAATAATAAATTTATTAAGAATTTTGACCAATGTAATTGAAAAATACCTTATTGTAGCTCAGTATTTAAGATAAAGATAATATATAAATATATATATATAGCTTTGCCAACGGTATCATAGCCAACCCTATTGACAAAATGTGAAAAATTAATAAATAATAATTTTGGGTACTCATTCAAACGTTTCGAAAAGAGGTTCTACTAAGAAAAGAAAGGATCTTAGTTGTATAAATCAATCGGTGCAAATTTTCATTTAATTAACATTTGTACACACAAATTCTTCTGCAGTATTTAAGTTACCTTGACGAATAATAAAATAACTAACATTTTCTAGGATGCTGTTTTAGTTGAATTTTTTTTTCATATGGGTGTGTATTAATGCAAAAAAATATTGTTTGACGGATTTTCTCTTGCGGACTGCTTGTCATCTTATTTCAATAAAAATATGTGCAATTTAATTGAATAAACGTATCAAATTAATTGAGTAACCATATTTTATGTAGATACGCGGTTCTGTTTGAACGATTTACAAACGCTCGCATTTAGCTGTCCATTCCACCACCAAAGGAACCGGACGTGTTAATAGTATACTACCAACACTAAAATATTCTTCCTTTGTCTGGAATGCAAACAATTATTCCAAATACAAAGTGTTATGAATTGTAATCATTTATCAGTGTATCATAAATTATATGTAGCCGTAAATGATCTGAAATTTTTGATACTTGATAATAATAATTAATATAAACTAGCCGGTGAAGCGAAGTCTGGTCGAAACCGTCAATTAAAAATGCCAACACAAAAACCAATATTTTTTATTCCGCAATTAACTCTGTTGCAGTATCTTATATTGGAACAAATTTAATTATAGGCCCTCACGTGGACGATTATATATGTATTCTTTTCTACGAACATTTCTCATATTAACTCTTTAACCGCGGTTGGCAAATATGGTAACCAAACGAATCGAATCTGATCTTCGTTGGAAAACTATAGATACCTATTATTTTATTTCACATTTTTAACCCAACAAGAATAATTGTTTTAATTATACCTCAACGAATAGAACATTGTCACATTTATTGATAATAAACAAGCAATTAAAACAACGTGTTCTATTTATTTCCTTTAGTACTGATATCTAACAGGGATAGCCAAATATGTATCCTTTGAATTTATTTCGAATTTAGTTATAATTGAAATTTTATAGTTAAAATAATTTTATCCTTTGACTTTTTTTTGATTTACTACAAAAATAATCTTTATATAGAATCAATTTTATTTAGTTCACGATTTCTCGCTATTTTTTAGCAGATAAGTGGACAATTTAAACAATTATCACACTGTATGTATATAGGGAACACAGTCGCTCATGTTTTTTTTTAAATGTTCAAAGATCAAATGTCGCCGACAAAGGGTCATCTCGCTATAATATTGTCTGTCCGCATCTGTATTTTATCTTTCATCTACTTTTATTCAGTATCTTTATATTACTTGGGCACATGTTTGAATTCTATAACCGTATTAATAAAATACTCATTTTCATGGTCATATTATAAAAATTAGGTTCCATAATACATTCTTTTGCTACATCAACATTAGGTGTTCCATAGATTTATGTTTTAAATTCTATTGTAAGTTACTATGCAGTCACTAGAAAGTATATCAAATTAAAGCAAATGAAACACTGAATTTATTACTTTTTGGTTGAAGCTCTGGCAGCTCGTATGTTTTTTTTATGTCACAAAGTTACAGGAGATATAATTACCATATATAATATATTATTAGTTTTACATTTTATATAGTCAGTATTAGCATTGTACATTTATTTTGAGTCATCATGGTCAACAAACGCATGAATGAGTTATTTATATCTTCTTTATTCTCTTCAAGTATCTATTAATATCACTCATTCTATTCTTAGAGTAGAATAGAAGTGGGAAGCAGAACGTAAAATTATTTCACGGCCAAGGATCGAAAAAGGTTTATCCGATTCATTCCAGACGGCACACAGCAATGTCAAGCTCTCTCCCACGTGGCGGAATATTCCACTCCTTCCCCTGCTTCACTTCAATACCCCCCTCTTACCCTCTGGTAAGCTTCCGTATCACACGTCGCGACGCCTCGCCCTTCTACGCTGCTCTACGACTGTCCTTTGACGCGTGCCTTGACCTAACCTAACTTATCCTAACCTAAGGCGCTCCTCTTCAGCCATGCCTTGTTGGTCGGTCGGTATTCTACTGATTTCGCTTAGCTCATTTCACTTACGCTTGCGCTATATTCAACATCTTCGGCCCAGTGCGTTAACGTTGAAAAACACGTATTTAAATAATATTTTACCTTTTGCCATTATCAATATAATTCAAATTGTTTTCTTTTGTAATAATATTATATGTAATAACAATTATATCAGTTTATAAATAGTTTTAACTTATACTTTAATCGAGTTAAAATGATTACAAATTTGATACCATTTTAAACGAGTAGCAGATAGACACTAAAAATCAAAACAGTTTAATTAAATATACGTGTGTATTGCTTCATGTATGGTCATACTATAAAATATATTTGTGTCTAAGTCAATCATGATTTCAATATGTAATATTTATAAATACTGGCAAATTGTTCGTAAATATTCGTGAAATTTAATTTAGTATACGGCCGTCTACTGTTGTCAAAAAGTATTGCGAGTTCTCAAGTCGAGTCCCATAGCTGCATTAACCTATTGGAACTTTTAATATATTTACATTTAAACGTCATAAAAAATATATTGAACCATTCGTCTCGTATTTCCTTATGATAAATACGTCGAGGATGGCCGTCAGTATATTGTAATGTTTTCAAATTCAAAGTCTGCAACTGACCAAGGGCGAAACTTACGGTACCTGGCTGAATACCTGACGGGTCAGCTGAAGTCGATACGCACGATCTATGTATGTGTTTATTCGATCATTGACCGCCAGTCTTTCGGGTTTTAGTTAAAAAATTCTGTTTTTTTAAATATGTATGGTCTCTTATTGTACATTATGTATGTATAGTATTGAGATAAACATATGGATAAATTTTCAGTTTTGTATTTTTTTCTTGCAATCGATTTTTGGTAAAATTGAATTGGATACGTAGGATAGGAAATAGGAAAAGTCGATTACTAACAGTTTAAGCCCAAAAGAACCGGTATTGCGAATAATCACTCGATAGATTTTTCATATTTTTTATATACTTGGGCAATTTAGGATCTGACTATGCTATCATCACATTGTAAAATTTAAAAACTATTAAATACAACAATAATCACATAGATATTTATCGTATTTATTTATTTGAAATTGCAGTCACAAAACATCGATTATCTCAAAACTATTATTTTCCATTCACTTTTTCTTGCTCCAGGTCATGTACATATTCTTTAATTTTGCATATAACGTAGCACTGTCATATATATATATACGAGTATAAAATAAACATATTTTATATAGCGGAATATCTTATTTCATATTCAGACATATTATGTTTTATTGTCAGCTGTTTTTTTCGCGCCCACATATGCACATATTTTTTGCAACATTCGCGAGACATCTCACTCATTGTTCTTTCCATTGGCAGCTTTTCTCTTTTAGCCCTTATCACCCTTCTTTTGTATCGGTGCTTCTCAAAAGCCGCGCACACTCCGTCTGATAGATTTTTCAAAATACACTTTAAATTGTTGTGTTCAAAACTATAACAATAAAAGAACCGATGACAGTCAAATAAAAAAATGTGTATGTTACAATGTGAACCATATGTTATATACACACTTTACGATGTTAATATACCTTTGTCAGATACTGATTGTTAACCAATCATTTATATGAACATTTATGTTAGCTATACACGTAATACATCATACAAAACTGCAGCCATACTACTTGGTCTATCGGTAAAATGTTTATGCATTATATAATTTGAAAATAATGTCCATTTTTGATATTTTGATACGTTATAAAAAAAAAACTATTTACGAGTAAATAATTGTAACCATGATTTATTTACATGAAAGTTTTTTTTTTGGATTTACATTCTTGTTTAATTGTTTTCCCAAGGAATAATGTTGTTGAGTTTAAGAGACATTCCGACGTACTATAATGTCTGGCGGCTTCGCGAACTACGACGTGACATCACCACCCTCTGCCCAGACTTCCATACACTGTGGGAACGAACCGACTCGCGAGTTTCATACATCGCAAGTAGCCCCTAATACACTACGAGAGAAAAATCTAGAAGTGTAATTTACACTCTTTCATTCGCTATTGGTAAATTGCAAGACGTGAGTGATTAATACCATCAGCAACGTTAATTGTAGCTCAGTAGTATTCCTCTAAACCGCTTTTTAAGGGGAGCATACAGATACTACATGGTGCCTCCAAGGATCTATGTCGCCAACCAGTTACTGCGGACTCTCGATTCATAGCTCGTTGTATTCATTGTGTAAATTGTATTTGCTGTTTTTATGACACCGATTGTAACGATAGCATTTGTTGGCAATATTATCACTATCTGTAGCCAGCGATGAAAGTTTTATTCAGGTGAATCCTCGAGGTTTCTCTTTTTTAGAATGACAAAACGTTACCAAAGATTTATTGATACTTTTCCATTTTGTCTATCTAAAGAATACGCAGTCTACCTGCACTGTAACAAATCATATTTGCGCTTAATTCTTTATTTCCGAAAAATACCACAGTCTCAATGATCTTGTATTACTAGGGCTCAGAAATTTTGGATTAAAAATTAAAAAGAAGTATCATCGGTCACTTGCTGCAAATTGTGATGTAGACGAGCTTGTTGGCCGCTTCAATACCTCCAACCCCATACTCCGTTTTATGTTTCCACTTATCAACCCTTGCCCCACTGCACAAGTAGCTTTTGTGGGGGATAGATAGGTGGAGGTGCTAATACGGTTCTCTTAGCCTATGGAATATTGTGAAAAATCATGACTTTTACAACTCTATCGTGATAGAAATGCACTAAGCTGGAAACACTAGGGATAAGACAGTTGGAACATTGAAGTGTATTGCAAAATCTATTGAAACATACCCGTCTTTATTCAGTGTTTTACATCTCTTCTTCATATGTGTCACAATTTAATATCATCATCAGCCGTTATAAGTCACCATATTTCGTCTTTCTAATCGTATTTAAAATCTTTTTCTAACTATCTCGCCTCTTTTTCTTGTTATCTTCCTGTCGTATAGCAAAAAGCTTTAAGTATCTTTTAGACATTACTAGAGAATTATAGAAAGTGTTTAATACTTACCTTAAAATAGTACTATGAAGCGAATAAATATTTGATTCTATATATCAGAGATGACAAATTGGTTGTGAATGCTAAATATGGGCCTCTAAAACGCAAATATTATTTTGACAGATTTTGCTTCCCTGAAATTGGTTGTCAGGCAATTAAACAATTGAGCATCCAGTTATGCACATTTGAATTTTTTAAAACCTAATAAAAAGTAACTGGATAATAGAAACCGCAGCCTTTTAACTTTAAGCCACCAGGATACCGAACATATAGTATTTATATATATATATATATATAT
>JAGVSQ010003153.1:0-22414 GCA_022683975.1 Rhyacophila evoluta | reverse complement strand
TTAAAATCAATTTCCATCAAGCACCATCAGTCGAAAATATTAATTATTTGATAATATTGTTTTTTTTATTTAAAAAATTTGAATTTAGCTTTTTCGTCACTCTATATTTGCACATCATCCGTATGCATACAAAATTTACAGTATGTAAACATTCTGAAACAAAGATAATAAATATTTTTTAGTTTTAATATTGTCATCTTGCCAATTTTTTATTTAAATTTTTCTTTTCACAGTCGATATGAAAACAACAAGCAAATAATCTGGAAAATTAATAATAATAATTAAAGTGTATTATTTATCGAGGTTTTTTGCGGTATCCTCTCTTTTTACAATGAACCACACGATAATAACACATTATAAACATTTTCCTCCAATATTTCACCGGGCGTGTTCATTGAAAGATCATTTTTTACTCGGCCAAAGTGGCCGAACCGAAATCAAAAATGCCCACACGGGCCATTGTGTGACAAACCAAAGATGTTTCTTTTCATAGTCAATTGTCCGATACTTCACGCTCTTTTAACCGAACGTGAAAAAAAATCTGTTTCCTGTAGCAATGTGATGAAGGTACGCACAACGCTCAAATTTTCGCTATTTACAACCGATGATGGATGACAAAAATGCTGGTTGGCATAAATAAAAGGTATTTATGAAACTATTAATCATTTTCATACATGAAAAGTCATTATTTTTACATGTTTATGCACTACGTTTTCCATGACATTAAAGCTACATAAAAACGTAAAGGTATTTCACTAAACTCCAAATTAAAGAATATGTAGACATATAACTTGAAGTTTATTATTAAAGATTAAAACCGGCTCATTTACGGGTTGTTTTATGTAACATAGCAAGTATGAGCATTACGAAATAAAACTGTGCAATTCGGCTGCTTTTGAAAAACTATATGTAACTCTAATTGTATGTTTGTTTGTATCCGGTGCATATTTTGTTTGTGTAGATCTCAGCAATATTTTTACAAGTTAGCGCACTATGGCAGCATCATAATGCGCGTATCACGTACGTTCGTATAAATAGGGTGGTTTTAAAGTTAGCTTACGAAACTAAAAAGGTATTGATAAAGTGAAGCTGCGATGTTGAAGCTGGCTCGAACATTTATTGCGGATATCTCTAGAAAGACTTAAGCTGACATGCCTACTCTTTAGACCAAGGGTAGTCAACATTTTTAATCTAACGACCACTTTTATATCTTTATTGATAGTAAAATTCTCTTACTGACCACCGGCTTTGTAATAACTTAATTTAGCGCACCTACAAAGTACTCACGAATGATTGGGAAAAATCCCTACCGCCCACATTTTTTTATCAACTGGTAATTTGGACATCGCATAACGCAGTTGATTAGTCAATCTATTAAATAAATTCAATTATTACACATCGTCAGTTGCCTCAATTTTGTAAATTTATTTTCAAAAATTTATATTTGTCATAAAATTCGTATATATTTATTATTATTATTATTATATACGAGTGCCTGGTGTCATCATGCGACATCGAAGTAATAAATTCGTCAATCACAAAATCAATATAATTTAAAGTCCATTAAAACGGAAATAATTTGTTTATTTTATCAACAACAAAATGAAAAACGTATACAAAGTTGGAAACTCGAAAAGGCGACACAAAATCTTAAATTAGACCACATGTGGCCCGCGGGCCATAATTTGGACATGGTTGGTCAACTCATTGCTTGAAAATACTGAAATTATGCGAAACTCACCGATTTTAAATTTTTTTCAGTAAATAAAAGTACTTCATAGGAAGAGAGCCCTCAAAAAATTAAAATCACTTGACTATGATTTATCATTCATAAAACCAGCCGACACGTTTCGAGTAGTTAATAACCTACTTAAGAAAATGCATTTATTCATAATTTTATTCTTGTATGATTTATGATCTTTCTTCTTTTGACTATAAATTACAACTTGGAGATGATTCACAGAAAAGAAAATCACTTATCTGTCATCAATTGTTAGTTCAAAAATTTATATCTTCATTCGCTTTGAAGTTTAACCAGAAGGTAAGCGATTTAGATCTTCACTCACCTCAAACGCATTATTGGAAAGATAAAGATATCATTACCTGGCTATTAATGTTGCACGAAAGCATGCCTAAAGATCTGACCACCCTTAATTCATCCAAGGGAGGTAAAAGCATTCGTAGAAGTGCTTTTAAATGTTGTTTAAACGGTAGCCGACAAACGATGAGTGTCTTTAACGACTAATATCTTCATTCTTGATAACACTGTTTAAAAAGGGTAGTTCAAAACATATTATTATTATTTTTATATATAATTGATATAATAAGAAATTAATAATACAGGACTGGATGCATAGTGGGTTAAACAATATTTTGAAAAAAAATCTTGTCTTCAAACAGTATAGGTTCATATGAACTACTTTTGGAGCAAACATGGCAGAAAAATAAGTACAATGAAGAGCTACTTGTTCAATATGGATTATTGATGGTGCATTTAACGGAAGCGTATCATAATGAAACTGGCCACAAACCTTTCATACCAAGCTGTAACCGCACCACGACCGGAATGTATTATATAATATGTTATTTTACATTTTTCATGCAACTCTTTCAGCAAAATGACTTAATCTTAAAACTACGTGTGAAATATATTTGAACATGTTCAATCGGTTTTAAACTTTTTTTTTCGTGTATACAAACAAAATGTGGACATTTAGTAAAATATGATCCATGAATAAAATTAGATACCATATATATAAACTACACACAAAAATAGTGCAGTATAATAGAATTTAGTTCTCTCCGCCTCTTTTTTTACCATAGCCGCTCCTTCTGCGGAGCATATGTTCACCACATAACGCTTCCAAGATTCTAGGTCACTCGTTAGCCAACGAGGTCATACCGGCATCTTTTAATTCTGCTGAGTACGTGTTGTAGATGGTCTTCTAGGTCGCTGGGATCCCACCGGATGATAAAAAAGACAGGCAAAATACGAGTTTCTTACAAAATCAGACCACTTCACCGTCATTATCAGACGCAAGGTTTTGTCCTCAAAGCTCACTATACGATTCTTCTGAGCTTTTTTTAGGTCCCAAGATTTGCTATTGTACTACAGCACCGGCAGAATGGATGCGCTTAAAAACTTGCACTCGATGTAGACCAAGTATCGTCGCGTCACCCACACAGCACGCATTAAGTTGGACATTTAGTTATCTGGTAGTAACCAAGAAGTACCATACAAAACGCCTAAAAGTCAAATCTAGATACCACTGTTATTTAAGTCAGTTAGAATAATTTTTATTTAAAATCATGGTAACACAATACAAAACACGTTATTACTCACAGGAATAAACTTAGAATGTGGCTCTATTCAGTAGTTAATAACTGATAAAAAATGAAGAACCAAGGAAGAAAGAACGAGTTTTCTTATTAAGAAGAAAAAAAATAATATTAAAAAATAACGTATATCTTTCAAATATACATTTTTGAAATAAATGTGTTGTTATGCTGGAACTACCCTACATATTTCAACAGGAATAAGCCGCTTACTGATTTACAACCTATTTATTGTTAGACTATTTTGCGGCGAATCCATGAATTAAACAGATATTTAAGCTTCTGTGAATTTCGTCAAATTCATTTTTTGGAAGGAAGCGTTCTGTGTGGCGCACACAATACATGGAATCACTTGAGTTAATATAGACCAATGAATTAAATCTTATTTTTTTACCATGTGCACTCCAAAAGTGGGGCATACAAATCTTCACAGTGCGATGATGTCTACTCTTCAAATGAAGTATATATATTTCCATAACGTGAATATTACGTAACGTAAATATATCTGATTACAAATTTGGTTGTTATAGTATTAAATGTATTAAGCATTCAGACCGGAAATCAATTTTCAAAAAATCTTAGGAGTTGTGTAATTTTAGCCCACAACATACAACACCGAAACGTATATATTTATTTCGTGGCCACTAGGAGAAAACATCTTCAGAACTGATTATCCTTTTAAACCTCTTCTAACCAAACCTTACTTAAATATATGTAACCTAATTTGGGAATCCAATCCCATATTTTTGGATATTTAAAAATGTTGCGGATTTGAAATTTAGTCCCGCAATCTTTGGCTACGAAGCGCGCATGCTTAGTTAACCTTTCAGTTACTTAGAGACAGGGCTGAAAATCTAATAACAACTAATCGTCTAAAAAAACTATTAAAATAAGCCTTAACAATCCATATACTTAGCTTCTGTAATGGTCATCTTCACATCGCTGAGATAAATATTTTCCACGTTCAGAAATAATGTGGTAAAAAAGCCTTAATAAATCCAATATCCAAAATGTGTTTAATTTGATTTATTAATGTAATTATCATGACATATACGGTACGACACAATTAAAGACATTTCGTCAATTTTTGAGATATTGGTAAATGAAACATTTTTTTATAAATCGACTGTGGAAAAAAAGGACGTCACCCACACAGAACAAATTTGTACAGAAGGCACGTTACACGTTAAATTAATTATGCTGGACAGAAGTGAACATATTAAACACACACAGCTTTGAAGTGCATAAACATTAAGACTGGTGTTTTATTTACTTAATATGATGTTAATTTAATAAGTTATTTAAGAGAAACCAATAAAATTGATATGGTGGAAGTCCTTTTTCCTGGTCGCAAATTTCAGAGGTTTCTTAAAAGTTAAGTTAAGATACTAATTAGGCATTTGCAGCGTATATCTATTTAATGGAATGTGTGTTGAGTTCTTTTTATCATGATTATCGAAAAAGCTATTTTGGAAAAAATAGTCTTTTTTCCTTTCTACGGTTGATATGTTGTCCCTATTTGGTTCATTCACTAGACAATATAATATTATTGAGCTACATCTTGCACGCACCTTGCGGTTTTCAGCTTATGTATGTATTATCGCTAACACCACATTTCCTTTATACAACCTATATATTATAACAAAATGCCGCATTGTATGAAAACACTTTGAAATATTTGAAAGGGGTTTGAAAAAAAATAGAGCACGCGTCATTTATTATGGATAACATGGAATGCACCTTATTAAAATGGGCTTAAATAAATTTACCATACTAATAAAAAATACAAATAGTATAAAACTTCCATGTTTTAATAATATATGAACTTTTAATAACGAAAGTTTATATTAAAAGCTTGTTGGTAGCTGATCGATAAGAGCACACGTCTATGCCTCAGAACTTCTGGTTTCGCAGATGCTTGATTATTTAAATTCAAAGATGCGTGATTGATTATTTTACGTGTTGAGTAACTGTCTCACAATCAATCCTTGCAGAAAAATAATAAATTCAGTTGAGAAGATCAATATGATTAACATTTCTAGAGAATATGGATACTTGCTTTTCCTTCCACTCTTCCTATCTTACCGCTCTTCAAAATTTTAAAAGTATCCTAGAAGGAACTTCTCAATACTCCAGTTGAAGTGCACTAGAGTATGCGTGAATCATATTCTGACTAGTTATACCCACTTAGTATTTAGATTTCGTGAGAAGAAACGTTCTCGCTCGCCGAAAGATTTCGTATTTTTTTAATAGCTAGAAAATTATCTTTCGTAGAAACCATATTGCAATGACCGACCGGTCCAAGAAATGGTCGAACTGACTTGAGAAGCTTTTTCTTTCAATTGAATTATGGATACTAATATATCTAGTATTCATTATCATTTCTTCTGACCGTGAACACACTCGACGCCAGTAGCTGGATACTCAACGTGTTGATCAATTGACTGACAGTCAATATCCTTGTGAAAATAAATGTGAACGTTAGTCTTTATAGTATATTCATCTATATATATATGTAATCCATTACTGGAGTGACCATTTCCACAATGGCAAGATCTAATTGCTCCATTGTCGGCGCAATCATGGTAAAAAAGTATAATCGTATATATGTATTATATATTTTAATATATGCAAAATAACTTTTATTTTCAAGTTACGGCTTCTCAGTTGAAGCACATTTAAATGCGTTATTACATTTATTTATAAAAAATAAACGGAAACGATTTTTATTTTAAATGATATTAATGTTGGAATAAGTCCTTTTACACCTTTGATTAACAGCAGTTGTGTAAAGAAAGTACAAACAATCCAGCGAAAGATGGCACATGCGTGTCGGTACCTGAATTAAAAGATGGCGCACTTCCACTTTCTATTGTGAAAAGAGTTATTTAAAAATGTGGTCAATACTTTCAAAAAATAATCCTTGACATATAACAAAGGTTTCCGCCAACATTCGAGTATAATGGCTGACAGATTATATTTTTAACCGGTGGTCAGTTTTACAATTATTATTTAAAATGAATTCACATACTTCAGAACATGTAATTCCAAATTTAAGCAGATATGGTTTTGAATAGACAATATTTTTGAAAAAATAAGTATTCTTTAAAATCAGGCAACACTCGTTTTGTTTATTTAGTAGGTTTTTCCAAACATGAAATAAATAATGATTTTTTGGTTTTTATTGCAAATAAAAGTATTACAAAAAGTGGATTTTCTTATTTGCTTCCCCTTCATAAAACCTTTTTTTGAAATTGAATTTGAAAATGGATATCTAAATTTACGACTTGGATAAACTTCTTCCACTATATCAATTTTATTAGTTTTTCTTAAACAACTTATTAAATTTATTTCAGATTGGCTAAATAAAATACTTGTTTTAGTCTTCATGCACTTGAAAGTTGTTTCTATTTAATATTTTGAAAAAAATCATTAATTTCATTAATCATTTCCCAAAATCATTCGAAATATTTTTTTGTTCTTCTTTAAAATTTTTGTTCTGTGTTGGTTACGTCTTTTTTCCTTTCCACGGTCGATATCGATGTCATACGGTAAAGGCTAAACGTTGAATTTACCTAATACTGTACACTTAATTCTTAGTGAAACCGTGTATAATCGTTCAAAAACATGCTACTGTATATAGTTATTTTATTACACGGTGGAATATTTTGGCACTGTGGAATAAATTCAGTTCTTCGTTTAACTGACCAAAACACTGTTAAATCCCATTTTAAATGAATGATATTTTAATACAATTAGACATATGTATAAAGATGTCCTAAAAATTTGAAGATGTTTTTAAAACTGACACACTTAACATGTATTTCTTTTACAAAGTAAACAGATCAAAATACTATTTTAAATTATAATGTTCGTATTAATTTTGACACAATTTACCGCTTCACGAATAGTGGTCTATTTAGATCGTATGCAATTTATTCTCGACAAATACACGTACATACGTCACATTTAGAAATTTAAATGTTTTACGATTTAAAAAACAATTACAATTTTAAAGACGTTGCCCTCAAGTAGATTAGACCATATTATTCTCCTTAAACGGCTACGTGACTGGTCACGTAAACAATTTATTAATAAATTCCTGGGCACGTTTATGCTCCTGAGATTTGAAACTTTTTCCATTTAAATTTTTGCTGAAAATGCACATATTCACAAAATACACATGTTGTGTTACCTGTTTTTATGTATGTTCCATGTCTATTTTTGTTTAAAGTGATTGCTTTACATATTCAAATCGGAAGGAGTATTTTCAAACCGTCTAATGATCGTATGTATTTAGTTCTTTGTAGTACTGTATTTTAATATGAGGCGGCAACCGCAATTTCAACAATTCAAACAGTATTGAGTCAGCTAATTAATTCATCGATCCATATAATCAATATATCACAAGAAGAAAATTCATTATTTTTAAGAAAATGAGTTGTCATCTAGAGATTCCTAACCTAACCGCATAAATTGTTAATATAAAAGAAACCTAACCTAAAGTGACATAATTCAATCTAACCACACATCTAGGAGTTTTAATCAAAGATTTATTTTACAATATTATGCGGATTCTGAATTTAATTCATTGAAACAATGATATGCTAAATATTTGACTTGTACTTTAAAGCTATTTTTTTTTTTAATTTCTGAACAATATTAATTAACGCGGCTAACCGTTTTGTCAATATTGGCAACTATCGTTAAACTAATAAGACTTGTCAGCCAGTCAGCTAAAAACAATGTACCCCACATTTTTCATGCGCATGGTGTCAGAAAAGATGGTCTTCCGCCTGTGCTTAGATACTTGATGTAATAAACATCACTGGAGATTTTTCATTATTCATTTTTTAATGTAAAGTAGAAGATTTTTAAATGTGTTGCAGTGTATAAAACCTTTCTAAATTGTCGCAAAACACCTATTCAGGTTCTGCGGAACATCCTGATATAGATAGTAAAAAAATAACATTTCGATAAAAATAAAAATAAAAATGGGGACAAGATATAAAAGCGAATTATAAAACAGTTATATTTATTACCTGATAATTGAACTCGCATCGATATTCAAAATTCTCAATTACACATTCCATCCGTTCCGGGAATCCAACCATGAACAGTTAGTCAAAGCTATGTAAAAAAAACCATCGCTCTTCTACAATGGGTCAGAATTCCTCTTCATAAACATTTTGCGGTTGCCAATAAAACTAGTTATTTGCTTGAGGAACTATTATCCTTTCTGAGAAATAAAATGTGGAACAACGCTTATACTGAGAAAGTTTTTGATAGAGACCAAAAGTGTTATACTGATCCACAAAAAGTACTTTCTTTGGAAATTGTTAATGCATTTCACTAGCGAAATATAAAAAGGAAAATTAAAATCCGAGAATGGAGAATCCTCTCAGTATAAAATGGCAAGTGTTTTGTTTTGTTTTTGATAGATTAAGTATTATCAGAGTCAAGCCGTGCTAGTGTGCAGATTGCGCACTGCATAAGGGGGCCTAATAATAGTGTGCGCCTTTTTATAAGACAAATGAAATCATTCGCCAGTATTTTATACGTGCAATAATATCCGAATGATTAAATCAAATATACCAGGGTTTTCCAAAGTGTGTGCCGCGGCACCTTATGATGCCGTGAAATTTCGCGCGCGAGCTAAAAAAACGAGAAACCAATTTCTGAAAAGAGATAATTTTTTTAGCAGTGTGAAATTTTAGGGTGCTGTAGGAAAATCCTAATTCAAAAAAGTGCCGCGGCCCGAAAAAGTTTGGGAAGCACTGAAACATAATTTAAAGTATAAAATACTTACTTAAAATGTTTAGGAAGGTCCAGAAAATTGAAAAAAATGCAAGTATATTACGATGTAATTTTCACTTCATTTTTGCTAATTCTTTTACAAAAAAACAATTTCAAAAGTTTCTTTATAAGTTATTCTGGAAAACTTAGGGGAGGAGGCATTCAAAATCTTTTTTCACAAAGACACCTCCTACCCACGGCGCGGCACTGAGTATTCTTTCGTGATGTTTTTTAATAATCTTCGATATTCATTGCACATATTTTGTATATTTATTACAACCCCTGAAGAATTTTTGTGTTTTCTTTTTGAACGCTGAAATATTTCATGGCTCGTGACAACAATAAAATCTGCTAACGACGACAATTGTTTTACGTCTTTGTGTCTAAGTTTTTTTTATAGTACGCACAATAAATGGCATGTTTTTACAATACTAACCCTTTATAATAAGTCAGTGAAAATTATTATGTTATTTTTATACATGGTGCACGTTAACTTAATAATGAAAATATATTATCATAATATTTATGGGATACATACAATTGATTAAGATCATTTTTTAAATCAAATATTAAATAAGTAGAAACTATTTTTTTTATTTTAACGGTCTTTGCTCAAGATAAGTTCCTGAAGCAAACCATGTCTTCAAATAAATATTTCCATGAATTTCACATATCAATTTTGTTTTTTACTTGTCTATCACGAAAAACTAAAATTTTTCCGTGTTAAATTTTCATAAGACCGTTATTGACATAAACAATCAAAATAAAAAATAGGGAAAATTGAAAATACTGGAATGGAAATTTATTATAAAAGTGTTTGTTCCAATTTGTAAAATATATAGTTGGCAACATCTTTATAAGCACAAACTATACAACATATATAGCCATAAATTATCGAATATATTAAGTTCTTTCCCCTTGGTGATCTAAATCTAAGAGAATACGTTTTTATACCAGATCTTATGGGTTTTAATCCCATAGTTGGTGATTTAAAAAAATAATGATGTATAATTCGATGTCCAAATAAGATGAGAAACTGACAACTAATTTTCATATTTGGTTGCACATCTTGCATCGGTGGTTTTGTCATTAAGTTGTCTCAATTTGTATCTGTTAAACAACCAACATGTTTTCGTGTTTTTTCAGAACAGGATGCTAATCACATACTGTTGGAATGGGATGTCCACGAATGGAATTTTGGATTCCTCCAGCTATTGGATCCTACTTGGTTGCCATAAAAGGTTAAAGATTTGCGATATTTAACTAACTGCCAGTTGAGATGTAAATGATCTTCCCCCGTTCGCCAAAGATTTTCGAGTTATTAAAACACGCAAGAAAAATAATTTGATTTACAAGATTTGAGACTCAGAGATGTTTGGTGTAACCTCGCATCATATGTGGCATGAGTATGCATTAATGAGTTGATGAGATTATGTCGAAACCGTTTTTAGACCTACAATATTATACGTTTAGTAAGAGAAATCGTCCCGACTCAAGGGTGAGTCGTTGGCGTACAGGGCATGTCATCGCCCGACTCACCAGTCGTTGGCGTTCATACGGTTAAAAGGTTTGCGACTTATGCCGAGCATTATTATCTCATAATTGCTTAACCAATTAGAACTCATTAAGCATATGTTTTTTTAACTTCCATCATACTTAAGTGTTTGGTAATCTAAGTATTGGCTAATTTGGATTTACTCTCGAGACAGTCCCGTCAAATAAAGTAGATCGCTTCTTGATATCAGAACTCCGAAATAGGTGTAAGGACATAACGGGTGGATAGTGCGGATATTTTTTGTGTTTGGATATTTTTTTTAAATAATATAGTTGAGAGATTTGAGCCCGTAAGTTACAACATCGAAGCGCACACAATTACCTTTCAGTCACGGAAGGAACAATCGTCAGTACAACCGGAAACCAATCAATGCAGAGGGTGAATTAATAAATGCAAATTTTTTGTATGTCGCTATTTTCAAATAAATAAATAATGACTATTGCCTAGTGATTAACATTTCTTCGTCCAGAGAGAAGTAATCTCGTTAAGTCTGCCATACGATTTCGGGTCATGGAACCCGCTTACCTCTGGTTCACATCCCGCTTCCGCCCACTACCGACGCGTTACTGCCAGTAAAGCTACTTGACGATAAAACTATTATCAAAATACCAAACTAATTATATCTGAACACTAGAGTTAGATACAATTTGATATCCACTTCCTATACCTTCTTTCATATTATGAAAACATTAAACTTTATTCGACAGCTTACTTTTTTACTATTTTTCTTTTATCATATTTACCATATTACGTGCAGCATATGAACTTACTACATAAATTAACTATATAAATCTTCTCAACGCAAACTTACCTAAACGTCTACTGTTCACGAAAATTTTCTGTTAGCCTATTAGTCCACCCTATATCCAGTCTTGCATCTTATCAACTATGGGATTTAAACCTGCAACGGACACGTAAGCACGGCCTCTTACATTTCAGCCATCAGAGGCTTTTATACGTGGATAAAAAATGTTTTTTTACACTTTGCATTCGTTATTACATTTGAAATTCAAACTTATGGTTAGAGTTAACGTTTGTTACTTTAAATTAGGTTTTTTTGGAGATTTCAAAAAGTAGCATTATTAATTTGATTCCATATATGGGATTCATTTCATCATTTCTGCTAAATTTAACTAGAATAATTGAGAGACCTAAATGTTTGTTTATTATTGGATCAAACAAGATTGTGAAGACATCTAAAGCAATTCTTGAGAATAATATTCGGCACCAAGAAGAAGTAGTGACCAGAAATTGTCTGTATTTTGGTGAATAGGAATAAGTTAGTTTAACGACTAATCAAATCGGTTGATTATAACGATTTGATTTTGTCTATGAATAAAATTTTTACGTTTAACTTTCACATACTATGGCGAAAAATAATAATCTCTTTATAATAGAGTGATTATGATAATAGTGCAACTAAGATGGCTTCTACGATAATTTTTACAAAGTAATGTATCAAGTTTTACACTTGTAATGTTTTGGTGTTGTCGCATTTGAAGATATGATGTGTATTAAAAGATAAAAAAGTTACTGGGAGTAAAGCGTTGCCTATTTTACTTGAATGTCGATTACTTTACTGATGTATATGTTGCTTCAGCGCCAAGAACCATGTCAAGCTATTTCACAGGACGTGAACCAGTCATACTTAGCTATTCAGACAGAACTATGAGTATCGCCACTATCATTATATTTATTGGATTGAAAAATTCTTTCATTTTAATCATTGCAGTGATGCAACATCAATCGGACATTGACATAGTGGTTAACATAATTCGATGCCAAAAAGTTCACCGCATCGAGAGACTGAAAGAGTCAACGAACAAAAGCATAATGATCTAACTGAAGCAAACTAGAAATTGACTGAAGCTTTTATTCAAATACATAACCAGATAAAAAATTGCCATTTTGCAAATTGTTCATCCCATAAGAGCGCCTGAATATAATGAGCGCCTTTTTATGAGAAAAATTAAAGAAATTTGCCAATATTTAATTTTATTATTATTACCATGTAAGCTCCCAGAGTGGAACAAATGGATTTCCACAATGTGAAAATATCCACTCCAAAAGTGGAGTATATGGATTTCCGTAATGCGAAAACGTCTTGACAGATTATATTTCACGAAAATTGTTTGTCAAACAATTTGTCATCCAGTTCTGCATTTTTAGATTTTTAAAATCCGACATATAAAGAATCGAACCCGTATTCTCCGGATTGCTAGGCGCGTACGCTACCAACTACGCCATCGAGAAGATACACGTATTTTACAGAGTATTTATACGTAAAGTAAAACTTCAATATAATGGACCTCGAATATAACGGACAAAGTATCCGCCAAGAAGTGAAATCATCGGAAAATGGTAGGGAAAATTGTTTGATAGCCAAAATGGAGACTTAGATTTGAAAGGGTTATACATTCCTGACTTCTATAGAACAATACAGTATGTTTCTGGAGAACAAATAGCCGAAGATTTTTTTACAGTGGTAAGTAGTAAATCATGTGTATCAATCATAACTGAAGTAATAAAGCATATGAAGCTATGGTCTTGGAGAAGTTTAAAACATTTCTATAGTTTTAGACAGTTGATTATAAAAGAACAACATAATTGCAAAGTCTAAGCAAAATTTGATTGTTTTCTTGAATCTTATAAAAGTAATTAATAATAATGATAAAATGCACTTATAACGGACTTTCGGTTTTGACAGACATCCCCCCATCCGCATTAGTACGTTATATTGAGGTTCTACTGTATAATATATTTGCATGATTAACACAAATATACTATTGACTTATTGAGAAGTAAGTCACTTATAGAAAAGTAAGTTGAAAATGTGCAAGTTATAAATTAAAGAAAATATGAAAATAAATAGGTAAAGAAAATTTTTGCGCAAGGGCGCTTTCTACCCATGGCGCAGCACTGTGTATAATTTATTAATGACTATGTTGAAATAAATTTATTAATTACGAGTAAAGATATCACTAGCACCCAATAGAAACGCATTCGATTAAACATGCTTTAAAAAAGCACAAAAAGTTTGGGTAAAACGAGAATACCAAATTGTCAACCCAATAGGCGTACAGTCTTACATTTTCATGTTTCTTAAATCTAGTAGATATGGAAATTGAACCCGCACTCCTCGAATGCAAAGAACGTACGCTAAATTACCCCTATCGAAGAGAAATAGCTTCCAAAGTGTCTTTATTTTAGTTTTTTTTAGTCGTATAATAGATAAAAAATGACAGTCCTTAAAAAAATATATTAATGAATAATTTAAGTAACTATCTCATTTAAAAAAATGTATAGCACTCATTCTTACTTTGTTTAATTTATTTAATCCAGCCAAGAGCAAAACTCCTTCCTGCTTGATATCCAATATATTTAATATGATAAACTGGTAACATCTGGTTAGGGCAATCAATTCTACTTAGTGGGCAGATTTTAGACTAGACAACCAGTCGCAACCTGTTTTAATTTAAACAGAACTTTTATACTAAATATTATAATCATCAAAATCCATCACGTCATAGAAGAAGGCCTTCCCATATGCTATACAGCCTTTCCAGCATTGCACTTAACGCTACTTTATTATTTTACTGGAAATTTATTTCATCCAAAAATTGATCCATTACTTATTATTATGTCTTTTATACAACTAAGTGAATGTATTTATCCAAAATATATCTTTTTCACTAAAAATCTTCTAAATACAAAGTAGTACGGAATTATATCATGACAATCGAAGATTTGGGAGTATAATTATTACAAGCCTCGTGTGGTATTCAAATGCTTCACTCGAAGAGAACTGAAATTAGTTAGTAGTTACTTAGTTGACGAAGAAGAAGATTTCATTGGCGAGTGACGCGCAGCATATCCATCTTCGCTTCAGTCAGTTATTAAAACTTTTATAAATGTTTATATTTTCGCATACAAAATTTTAATTACCTATTAACGCCTATGATATAAATAGAAAATAATTTATTCAAGACTAATAATTTTTGTATGATAATTCATTTATTGTATATACCCAACACATAAATAGTAAAAGAAATATATATAACTTCTTAACTATAATCTTGATGATTGTGTTATAACTGAAATAGGATGAGACAAAATCTGTTTGATAATATTTTTTTATAATTATTCGACTGTTGTAAAAAAGGGATCGTTTTTAATTATTAGTAGTATGTATCATATTTTACTTGGAGGATATTTCCCCCTACTCGTATCTTTTGCATGACAGTGAGAACCTCACTTTCTGCTCGAATACTTACATGCAAATAAAAAAAATGTATTTAAAAAAAATTACATTAACAATACCTATTTTAAATAAGTGCCATCCTGCAGTGCTCCTATGATTCTCTCGTTCTCACCATCCAATTATTCGTCTTCGTAATATCGTCTCTTATTTCCATCAAAATCACACCATGAAAAAATTCTGACAATCCTTCAAAACACCAAAATGCCGTCATTTTTAAATAGAATCAATTCGCCTTTCAGAGGCATCCACAGCAAGTGTCTCAGTTGATTTCAATATCGTCGGATAACTTTCAACGTGGCAATGATTTGTTTGAAATATAAAAATACTACGTATATAGATATAAATGTGTGGAAAATTTATCAATGTAGGTATATTAACAAGTTGAATGCGGAAAAACGATTTCGTATCGATACAAGTATCATAGCTACTTGTTCAATACCTTATCAAAAGTATATAAATGTTCGGGATTTGTTTATGCTTCACATGAATAGTTGCTTAGCAATCAAATCTTATATGCTCACCGCTTGGTTATTATATATGTACTGACAAGTGGTTATGTTACATGGGCGGACACACGCGTCTGTGTCGTTTGCATTGAAAGAGTCAAATAATTTCATGATGTTAATATTTTAACTATTATAGTCACACATATATTGTTACGGTTACAGGATAATGGTAAAAATAATATTTCTACGTCATTTATTGTTCATTTACGTGAAAATATTTTGTTTAGGGGTGTATTAACAAGTTTTTTTTCTACGAACGTAGAGTTGTTGTTTTAATGTATTATATAAGAACCTTATTGATTAATTCATCAAATATCATAGTTGAAAATCGAGCGTTTTGAAAATGCGTTATGTCCGATCGCTCTGAACGTAGTATATGAACTCCGTCGCGTTCCTTGGCCGAGTTTACTGGGTTAAAAGTTGAACGAACCGATTGCGAACGCTCGCCCGTTCGGACTGTACGCTCGCACGTATCGTTCGGCAGGATCGTAATCAACGCAAAGGATATTTACTCGCATATATCAAACCAATAAAATTGGTGCGCCTCAGTATCATTTCGTATCACTTAATACGTCAATATTAATTTGTATTATAAATATTTGCCATACATGCTATTAGAGATATTTTGAGTTGATTTTTCCTGCAACGGGGACTAAGAAAATACTATAAAATTCGTCAATATTTATAAATTCTTTTAAATCTATTATATTGACCCCGCTTAGACAAAAGATATTAACCCTCACAGAATAATAATGCCGTGAATGAGGTTTGATTGCTTTCTTCCTTTTTCGAAGTCTAAACCTAAGATTCGATAATGAGACGTTTGACAGATCGTGCATTTAGTTGTATACATTGTGATTCTAAAATAAAAAAATACTCTTAAAAAAACTGAGGGTTGGTGCTATTTGTTTCAACAAGATCGATATATGTGTATATCATATTTAAAGAACATACATAAAAAATGGAAAAAAAATATCTAAGATTAATTATTATATCAAACTAATATAACTAAAGTGAAACAAAGGAATCATTTGGAATTCTTACAAATTCAAGATACAATTTCGTTGCAAAAATTAAGGCTAAAGCCGTGCTACACAAGAAACAAGAAAACACTACTAATTTAATTGTGGTACTTCCTTTTGAATATTTTTCTAGAAGGCCTTAGACAGATATTGAAGCCTTACATAATATGCTGCATTTGAATATGTATCCAGAAAAACGTATGATTATCAAATTAACAAGGTTTTCAACAATGACAAAAATAAATAATATGACAGTATTGGTGTATCTATGATAAAATATGGCCATTTATAAAATGATCGCCGAGAGTCCATGATATCATGGCCTGTGCCCCAAAGGATGACAGCTAAATCGTGGCTTCGTTACCAATTTTTACGTATTTAGAATATACAACTTCCTTTAATGCACGCTTCATTGATAGAAATGAATCTAATTTACGCAAGTAACCAAATGGGTGATTTGACCACGTGTGGTGCCACGTACAGCATTTTAAATATTTAGGATAAGTCAGCCAAGAACAACGAATATTAGATTCTTTTTTACAATATTCACACCGGATATGAAGTATATTTTTCTTTAAAATGTAGAGATTTTTTAAAAACTATTTTAAGAGAATTCTCCGATACCAATTACTGAACATAGTCCTGCACCTTTGTATTTTAGATTTTCTCGAGATTTGAAAACACAATCTCCGGTATTGGGGCGCACTCAGCAACCAATTCAGCTGGTAAAGTGACATGTGGTAGTTGAGTATAGACATTATATTAAGAGTATATTTGTAGTTGATGCTTTAAACATTTTGTCTCCCTAGTAACGTAGTTGGTAGCGTGCGGGCTTAGCAATCCGGGAAAGGCGGGCTTGATTCCCCATGTGTCTAACTTTAAAAATCCAAAAATACAAGACTGGATTCCTATTGGGTTGAGCAATTGTCTGACAAACGATTCTCGTAAAAAATAATCTGTCAAGACGTCTTCACATTACGGAGATTCATATACTCTACTTTCGAAGTGGATATCTTCACACTGTGTAGATCCATATGCTGCATTTTGGGAGCGAATATGGTATAAGAACATGATGCTTTAATCGATATTTCAGCGTTTTAAAGATACAGCCAATTCAGATAAGCAAATTGTAATACATTGCATTCTGATGGCAATTCACATAAAGATGTTTACGGAAAGGACCTTGCAAATATCTTTAATTTATTTTTTGTATAGTGTATATTAGATAATATAATGAAAATTACTGAAGATAAACTTATTATATTTTATATTAAAAGTCCATCATTCTTGTTTGATCACTTTGAGCGGAATTTCCCAATAATACAAATAAAATCGATGAAACACACGCGGAGTCAGTAGTTTGTTTGTCTTTTATAGCATGGGAGAATGCAAGGTCTCTCGAATTGGATTACATCTCCTGGAAAAAAGTTGTTTGTTTTATTCCTCACCAAGATAGGGCGCATTGTCGGTCTGAGGCGTGCCATAGTGATGGCCAGTCTGCTGGACTGCTGAAGTCTCCTTCTCAATAATTATTATTCAACATAGGGTATTAACAAAACTGATAATGTAGATTATCTTTTCAATAAATATTTTCATGGTTTAATAATATCATTTATTGAATATCATGACTTCCTATTATCAAAAATCGGTCCTTACGTGCCGTAGTGTGACTTTTATTCATTTTTAAAATCGTCGAATTGTGTTTAAAATATTGATATTATATATATTATAATTATGCATTTTAAAAACCGTGAAAATTATTTTACCGAGGGTTTATCTAATAGAACGAGGTAAGTAAAGATAATTATTATGATAAGGGAATACTACTTCTAAATATCTTTATGTTCCGTCATATTGACAAATGATTATGTTCATTAATTTACTTTATATTTTAACTTATAAGAGTGGAAACATTTTAAGAATAAGTTAGGCCAACTCTAGCAGTGGATGTATACTGGCCGTTGATTTTTGAAATTGACTTTTATTACCTCATTTTAAAATTAACAATAATGCGTGCTCCCATGCGTATTGGTGTAAGCTATTTGCTGAAAATACATATTCCTGAAAACAATCGACCATAAATATATATACTCTTTGGAATGAACATAAAAATATAAGTAATCTATGAACACTAAAATAAAATATGAAACAACCAAAAGCCAGTTTTTACACTTGACATCTTACCTTAAGATACTAAATAATTACAGACTCTGTTTCAATAAACATCTAATACCGTGTATATCAAATATAGCTTGACTATGATTATGAGGATGTACATTTTTAAGGGATTTTTACACATATAACGAATTTAGTGTATCTACCAAAAAATGCGATCTTTTCACTCGGACCTCATATAACACGATCACATGGTTCCAGAAAAACGTTATGTAGTACAAATCCGTGCTATACGAGGCTTGAAGTTTATACGAAATTAAGGTATGCGTTCCGAAAAAAAATCAAAGTTCAATTAAATCCTTTATTTCCACAACAAACAATATAGACATATACTCCTACGTATCTATTTAAAATACTTGTGTAATTTCCTCTTGGACTTCAAACTTCTTTCCATGAGCGGTCTTTCGGTATTTTGAATATCCAGCTCATCAAATCTTTTTCCGCCAATATCATTATAAATGTCATTTGTCTTTTCGTATTCGCTATTTCATCAGTATAACATTTTCTTCATCGACTTCTTCTAGCCACAATTTTTCCATTGTGCGTTTAAAGTGGATTGTTTTATTTAATTGACTATAAATATAGTCAATTCTGAGAAAGGTGTTTAAATCAGACCTATTAATTAATTTTAAATGAAGTTTTTTTCTAAAAACCGTATCACATAAGCCGTGTTATACAAGAATATGCCATAATTCATAAACCGTGTTGTAGAAGTACCGTATTATAAAAGACTCGGGAGTACATATGAAATATGTAATAGATATCTAAATTGTGAATTTATATCAAAATTATATTCAATGTTATCACATAATTAAATAGTTTATTAACAGTTCTTCTGCTTTCATTCATTTAAGATATCACAAAAGTCTGTAAGTCGTTCCTGTGAGCTGATATTAAAAATATTTTTTGTCGTCCCTGCTTAGATGTGATCTCATAAAAAATACATCATATTGCACAGAACAGTGTCGCACTTATCAAGAAAAATGCACAACTCTCAAGTAAAGGTGTATTAGAGTATCGAGATACGTTTTATATTATCTTTACTTCATTTTAGATATTCTTATCAATTTTCATTCTTGTAATAAACATAATTTACTTTTTCAAAATTGGTTTATATAAAAATATGTAAAATCTTGTGACTTTCGTGTGGATTATTTATGATCAGGACAACGTCTTTCGGCATCTTCAGGCTGTATGTAAACAAAAAGTACAGCATGTATACATTGACGTACTTCTATAGAGATCATTACTTAAAATTATGTGTAAGTACACACTTAATTACTTTCACATAGATCAAAATCTATTTCTTCTTTTTGTATCATCAGACCAAACGTACACAAATATGTGGTAATATGTAAAACATCTGGGCTTTGTCGTTCAGTATCTTTGGGTCATAATTAAATGAACACTATTGATGCACCAAATTTAGTGCTTTTATGCAAATCATTATTTGCGACAAAAATTGGTTATTCATTATCGCCGGACTACGTGTACATAAATGATGTATACATATATGTTTGTGTACTTACGCTCACATGGATCATTATTTAGGAATTTCACCATATTAAGTCTTTAAGCTTTATGTATTGCATAAAATATTACATATAAATTAAAATAAAATAAGATTGTATACTTAAATTAATATAATTTACACAAGTTAAGGTTTTCCATTAATTTTCCGCGATTCCTAATATAATTTTCAGTGGAGTCTGTTTCGTTAAGATAAAAATCAACAAAAATATCCACTAATTTAATTCAGAGTTTTCTATTTAACTATGGACAATAATGACAAAATATTTATTCCTTAAACCATATCCTTATTTGTTGATACACTCACAGCTTCTTTCTTACAGAGATGTTTCCTTATCGATACACCTCGGTGCGCTTTGTAGTGTTTACATTAAACGCAGTTCGTTACTTGGGTGCATGTTGATACTATTTATAAAATAAATAAACATATATTATGCTTAACCAACTAAATTAATACACTTAATTTTTCTAATAACAGATTTTTAATCAATTAATAACTAATAAGAATACCAAAAAACTATTTTAACCACGTTTGGCCAGAAAATTGAGCACATGGATCTGCAGTGTGTAGATTTGCTCCAAAAGTAAAAAACATGAATCTGCGTAATTTAATGACACGTTTTGATGGATTATTTCTCAACAAAATTGGTTGTCAGATAATTTCCCAACTCAATAGGTGCGCAGATTCTTACTCAGTCCTGCATTTCCGTTTTTTTAATCCGGCAACCATGGAATTGAACCCAAATTTCCCGGATTGCTTAACTCACGCGCTAATCTCTACGTTACTTAAGACATCTTACCTTACCGATCATATAAAAAATCATTGATCTATTGTAAACGTTTATATCTTGATGTCCATTTATTTTCTAATTACTCACCAATTACCAAAAATTAACTCCTTTAATAATCTCATAGACGCCGGATATTGCGAGTTCAAATCTTTTTGCTGTCAAGGGTTAAAAAACTAATGATGCAGTATGTAATACCCAACTTTTTGAGCAATTGACTGTCAACCAAATCTCATAAACATCTGTCGCGATAAACTTGAATATAGTAATAACTTATATACTCCATTTATGGTTGGAAATATTTACACTGTGAAGATCCATATACTCCACTTTCGGAGATTTTATTTATTCATTCTATCTTTCACAGGAGTGACGCTATATTTTACTGGGGTTGCACCGTGACGTCGCTTTAAACTTCATGCAAAATCGTATGACGATAGCACGTGTACTTTTAACGAGTTAACTCCAGATACCATGAATCTCTTTATATTTTATAAAAATCACATACACATTTCAAAGTTTAATTTGTAATTGTATTCGGATAAATATAGAGTTATTTTTAATTAGATTTTCTTAATTAAACTATATTCTGAATACAGGAATTGGAAATTGTACATATATCCCAACTCTGGATATATAAGACTATTGAAAAGAACATTCATTTATGAATTTACAGAATATATTATTTATATCAGCACTTTTCAGCCTTTGATTTTCAAAAAAAGTATTACATTTTTTAACACTGTACAAACAAAAAATCATAACATTTTTACGGTATTATCGAAATAAACTACTTTTCTCCTATAATTTTTACTCTCTTAAATTGATAAAACTCTACAAATTGCAGTGTGTATTTTTTAGTTACTATTTGCAGCTGCAACAAGACGACATGTTACAAAGAATTGTTACGTAGTGCACATATGCTTCACTTACGGATAGATGAATTATTTTTGGCAAAATATTACTTCTAAAAACTAATGTTTTTCGCGTTTCTACCAGTGAGATAAAGAAATCCTATTTTATAATTCTTGTTTACCATACACAATAAATCTATTGTTTTTTAGTACATTTTCTTTACACCATATAAAGAACTCATTATATTATCTGTTTTAAAATTTAAAACAAAAACCAAATGACATATTAATAATTGAAATTTATTTGTTAAGACAGTCTAGATAATCTACTATAACAAATATTTTTATTTCCCACGAACGACTTTGATACCAAAAATAAATCAGAAGAAAATTTTAATCCGTTGTCTTTTATCGACACATTTTCCTCATGTCATGCTAGTTTATTCAAATTGTACCACATCAATTCAAACCATAGAAAGACATATATTTAAAGATTATTTATGCAGTCTGTAATATATTATTTGCCTTACGTAGTCTCCCCGGTAGCGTAGTTGGTAGCGTGCGCGCCTAACGATCCGGGAAATGCGGGTT
>JAGVSQ010003152.1:0-22417 GCA_022683975.1 Rhyacophila evoluta | reverse complement strand
ACAAACGAACGAACGAACGAACATACATATTTTGACTTTTATATATTAGATAGTCTTATTTAAGGAATGTCGATTTAGTTACTTTATTTTATAATAATTCTACAAAGATAATTTTTAGATGTATAGTATAAATATTCATAAAATCTTTCATCAAAGCTCGCCAGTTTGGTTTATGCAGACCCAGTTTTAGCGTGGCGAGATAATTTATAAAACAACCAATATCCTTAAATGTTCTACAGTTTTATCACTACTACGGAAAAAAAATGAATATCAAGAAATCAGCTGATAGTTATAAATTGTTCTACAATCCTTTTTTTTTTGCAATATCCACTCTCTAAATAAAGCATATATGCCCGCCACAAGTGCTTTCGGGAGTTTCTGTCACCCGCCAACCATTTATATCTCCCAGATAATTCCAGCATCCCTTAAATCTAATGAGTACACCCTGTGAAGAAAACCCAGCGGTATTCCAGAATGAAGGAATCCTACCGGTCGGAAGAAGAATTGTACAGAATTCAGGCTTTTTGGAGGCATCCAAAGCACATGTTTGAGCCAGTTTCAACGTTAATGCATAATTTTTGTACCGTTTGCTTCTTTATTACGTTTTATGTATGATGTTTTGAAAGGAAATAGAAAAAAATATTATATAGCATTTGAAACGTCTAGAACTATGTTTTATGTACTCAACCATTATATAATATGCCTTTACTTACTACTATTTGTAATGCATCCACTGTCGACCGTTGAAAGTCAACAATTATATAATTAAATAAAGTTAGTCTTTCCGTGTACCGCCACTGTCAGACCGGCGATCGTGACTGGTTGCAACTTTGGCACGCCACTGTCACTAACACGTCATGTGCGATTGTTTTATCATAATTGTTCTGGAATTAACTACGATGGATTGGAGAACATACCTACGGTGATATTTTTTCATTGTTTTCTTTAAATCATGACTTTATTATGTGTTAATGGAAATATAGATGTTTAGTAAAGAATATACCGGATAATTATTTATGTCAAGCTATTTTGGCTGCCATACATTTGGATAGTTTACTACCAGTATTCATTTTAAGTACACTAAGAATATGACAGAATTTGTAATGTTAACAAAAGACTAAATTATTTGAAATAGATCTAAAGATTTGGATGCGGTAAACATATGTAAAAGTGTACTGTCGTATGTTACAATTTTCCATCCTCTAGGAGAGCAAACACAAACTTTTTAATCCATTTAAACATACTTGATTTAATGTTTAATGGCTTTATAGTGATATTTTTTATTATTAAAGAAAAAAGAGCAATGAGAGGTTTAAGAAGGACATTATTGTATCATAGTCACTAGAATATTTTTCTATATATTTTACAGAAATTATTTTAAAGAATCTTGAAGATTGAGTGTATTTTGCTAATTAAATTTTGTTTTCAGAAAACACAGTGTAATTTTAATTTAATAATTAATAGTAATTTCATAACTTAATACAGCTAAATCAAACTTAAGACGGTGTACTTTCGGGGGTCCAATTGTATTGATAAATTAATTATACATAAAAACAGTGTTTTTAAATGACTGACCGGTTTTATTTAGTAAAATTTAAAATTGAAAAAATAATAATTATAAAAATGCTATCTATGATACATATCAGCTTTCTGGTGTTGTAAAAATGAAGTGATTTGCAGTTTATTTTAAATATATTTACTTATTATGTCTATATCTATCTATTAATAAGATCCCTCGTTTGAAAAAAAGATAATTTAGCAGACTTAATAAATACATATTTATAAAATTAATTTACTTACTAACTCACTCGTCAATTTGGTGTTCTAGTGTCAATGCTGTATTTACCTGTAATAAAAGAAAATTATTTTATTAAATACGTGTGAATTTACAAAATCACATAATATTTCAACATTATTACAATCGAAGAATCATGAAAATACGTGATTGTAAGAAAACTAAAATTCCTAATTAATTAAAAAGTAAAATAAAAATAATAAGACGTAATTAAAAAGTGACATATTGAATGAATATTCAATAAATATATATATTATATTAAGTTATGGTTTTGCTGGATATTTCTGTTTCGATAGAAAACTATGACGATACACACATTTTATTGTCTTGCATGGATGTTTTTGTTTTCTTTTTGTAAAGTTTACCGACCAAAATAAATAATACATTTAATTAATATTACTATTCTACCTAAATACGTATTAGAATGATGCGAAACAAGTTATTTTTAATGAGACTCTTGGTAATGATATTACAACCTAAATATATATTGACAAAACCAATTGTTACAGAAACTCATAATATTATTATTATTCAAAAGACAAACTATAGAATTATACTATACCAGAATAAGTATAGTTTTATACGAGAAAGACAGGATATGTTAATGAAATATTTAAGTAAAAAAAAACAGTAGTCTTGTATTTACATGAATTTTCATCATGTTGAATTTATGATTTAATTATGGTGAATTGTGATTTTGTTTAAGACGACAAAAAAAGCAACGGCTAATGTTTCTACGTAACAATATAATATTTCAAATTTTTCTTTTACTTGTATTTGAGCGTCAAGCCATTTTAGGCTGAAAATATTTCCTCGTAACACCTGAAATGACACCATAAATCAAACCATATTAAAAGTCATTTTAAACAATAAAGAAAATCTATGGTACCGTTTATGAAAACATATATACACCGTATTTATCCCTTGATTTAGGAAATAACGAAATCTTTAAAAAATAAAAATATTAGTTAAGCAAATATTTTTCGCCTAAATAAATCAATTATATATATATTTAATAAAATGTGATTTTGTATTTTTTTAATCAGATAGTACAACGTTTTAAGTTTATTAAACAGTATGTTTATATATACACTGCAAAGAGTTTCTTCACATTGATTACCTGCTTTATTATACATAAGAAATTTATAAATTTCTTATATTTAAAATTTAGATAAACTGTTTAAATTATTTATAATTTTGTTAAGCAGTTCAAACAAACTAGTTTATGAATACGTATTAGAGCTAAATGGAAATAATATTATTTCTGAGAAAAAAGAATCTTCGACGAAATAGAAAATGAATGTTTTTGTTTTTGTATTTGTTTTCGTAATTATGGTTTCACCAGATTTACTTAAACTTTGCTAATATTGCAAGAAAGTGAAAAATAGTAGCCTCATATTTCAATTGATATAAAGACACGAAAGTTTAAAAGAAGACCGACCTCAAATCATCCATATAAGTGTGTACAGTCAGTCAAATATTTAAATACTAAGAGGGAGAATAACTTATATACCTCAACCCTGTTAAAAATTTATAATTACATCTTAAAAGTGGACTGTTGACAAATGCCAATGTTTTATGGGTGCATGGAAACGAAAATTTAATATAATAATAGTTTATATCTAGTTTAAAATGCTTTGATTTGTGAAATTAGATCAAAAATTAATTTAATACGTGTTTGAAGAACATTAGATGGTGCTTATCTGTCAATAGTTATTTTTTCTATAGATTTGAGGCTTTTTAAAATAAAGCACCTATAAGTGTGTAATATAAGTGTATTTTTATTTTCAATTAAACTCTTATACAATAAAATTCAAATAGGTGAAGTTTCTAGTTCATTTTGTTATAGTTTTCCATCTGACATATAACGTAGCATGTTTAGTAGAGCACTTTCAATATTGTTCCAAATATATTTTTTTAATGATGTTGTGTTGTTGAGTTTTTGTGAATACAAATAAGTTTATGCGGTTAGATTGTTTTCATAAAACAATACGTGCAGTGTATGAAATCTCTCTAATATTATGGCGCTAAACAATTTGTCTCTTGTATCGCATTTGCTAACTCGCAAACAAAATTAACACGCTCGATTTGTCGCGTCATAGATTAGCGGCTTTCGCGTACAAGTTTTGAATTACGCCAACTATCGATCTGTATTGTGTCAAGAGTGGAGAAATTTACCGGTGCGAACGAAATGGTAAACACGCCACCACGGTGACAAGTGGCGTTGCGCTGAAATATGGATGTGGAACGTTTTATTTATGGACCCGTGTTTGCTTTTTTAGTATGGGCTGTGATATGATTAATTCATTGTTTAAACACGTTTAATCCTAAAATGTACGAGTGTATTGATTCTGTCATTATCAAATGATTTAGTTCACCAGTATAAACATTCACACATGAAATTGTATATATATTCAATTAAGTAAGTTAACAATAGTGTATTACTTGAATAAACCAAAATCATGCGCCGGGAAACTTACTGTAGACGTCTGCATGGAAATGTTAATCCTGCTTGCCTCTTCTTCTGACGGAGATTTTGGCATTTTTGAGAATGCAAAAGGATATATGGGTGAAGAAGTATCCAGAAGGTAAGATGTGATAGCTATATCTTTGCCTACGATTATATACATGCAGTAAAAGTTTACTACCTTTTGTTTATTTTGTAATTGTAATTTCGTATTGCTAGGCGCGCACGTTAACCTAGCCTCTACGCTACCGAGGAGACAAATTAAATGTTTATTTTGTAATTGTAATTTCATATTGCTAGGCGCGCACGTCAACCTAGCCTCTACGCTACCGAGGAGAAAAATCAAATTATAAGGTGTCAATAATAAAGATTCATTTCCAATTGTGTTTGATGTTGATCTGCATCCGTTATAGCTGTCTAAAGAATCGAGAGCAACATGCTTAAAGTAGCCCAACAGTAGTAATGTAAATACAAAGAAATTTTATATTAATATATGTTTCGTTTGAATAATAATTCCCATAGAAAGATGATATTTGATAAAATCTTGATTAAGAATCCTAATGTCTCATTCGGTATAGCTCTTTCGATTAAAATTAGTTTTCTTTTCTATATCTTCTGTATTTAGATATGAGATGTTTTTCATTCCTAAATGTAGTACTATCCTGCCAGTAGTCATGCCAATGGTGATGTTTAAGGAGATTGCCTCGGATATTGATATCTTCCACTTAGGTGAGAGCGAGTTAAATGGATACTATTGAATGCATTATCAGAATAGGGTATGTTTAACTTATATGGTAGACACTCTCTTTTTTCTTGGATATATATTTAATTCTTTCTTTATTCTTTTTTTATATTTTAATATGTTTTTAATATATTCGTTATAACCATATGTATATCGTGTTGTTAATGTATTACACTTATAACTTGTAATATTACAGCATGTATAAAATAAATAAATATAAAAAATGTGTTAAATTATTATTTATAATATTTAAAACATCAGATATAACTTAAAATGATAAAATAGCGTCTCGTAGTTTTTATAGAAATATCTAATCATTTTCAATTGCTGACAGCATATTCGACCACTTCCATCCAAGTTTATAAATATAATATACTATTAAGCCAGTATGGAAAAAAAGCAATAAAAATATTAGTATAAAATTTATATAAATAATAGATATAGTCATTTTATACGATTATAATTAAATCAGTATCCGTACAAGACACTTACAAAATAATATTCTAATGCACTTAGAATAAATAAATAAATGTTCAGATGTGTTTAATCGAACGTAATCACTGAAAAATAAGTTTTTTGTTTATACAAGGGTAACGAACATATACTATAGACATTGATTATAGACAATACATTGCTTTAAAAAATGTAGATACCTTAGACTTTTCTTGATTAAATGTAATGAAGCATCGAAGCGTACAAAGTTTTCCTTGTGTCATATATAGTGAAACCTGATTTCAGCAATGCATCAACTATTTCCTTCACTGGCGTCACAATAGCCCTTTCATTTTTTCTTTCTTTCAGCGAGATACAGAATGATATCAGTATTAAACAAAGGGCCGCGGAAGATGGATTACGAGACGGAAGATGGATTGAAATAAATTTCCACTTCATTACTCTCCAAATAACCATATGTGGAAATAATTATTGATAAGGGAATTTCCGAAAAAAATGTTTTCAGTTTGAGCCTAAACACTATCAAGTTAATGAGATTATTTTTGTTAAATCACCGACATAAAATTAATTAGATTTTTTCAAAAATATTTTCACATGCACATATTTAGATTACGGATAAAATATTTTTGTAGTGAAGTTTGCAGGACCATAGAAAATATTTTTACAATATGGAAAGTATTTTTCATTATACAAATTAACCTCTAGACAAGGTTTGTTGCTCAATAGTGTCAAGGAGACGAACATGCTTTAATATATGACCACGCCGTTAACGTACTTAGATTGATTTTGTGTGTGCGTCGGGTAAGATTAAAATAATAACGAATTACTAAATTAAAAAAAAAAAAAAATTTAAATAGAAATTTATATTTGGGAACCATTATTTTCTTAATTCATTTTTCTTAAAGTAAGTATTCACAACGGAAAATTTGTTTCTTAGTTTTTAATTATAAAAAGATTTGAAATGTACACTTATGTTTAATTAAAGCAGTAAGCATTTCCACCATATCATTGCCCTGGGTTACTTGATCAATAATGAATGATGACCGAGAATATGGAAAGATATTGATATTGTAGAGGTTGTGGAGCTGAACGTTATGTAAATAACAATACTTGCCTTCTTGTATACGTATATATACTGATTTATTTCATGATTTATTTACTGCTGTCTCAGTGGAGCACATAGATACTACGCGGCATTAATAAGTATCCCCACCGTTACCCAATATCAACATCTCAAGCCATGCCATTGTCTGCTATCCTTACGGATTACGTTTTAGAATATTATTATAAATATAATAATATTATAGTTATAATAGAATAAGAAAAATATTTTTTAATTTTTTAAGGAGACTTATTTGAGTTTTTTGTAATACGTGTTCCTTCGCACGCATGATGTTTGGTACCGTAAGCTACATGTTCGAATAATACAGATGCCAAAAAATTAAGCGATTGGCTGACAACTCTCGTAGAAAAATCTGCTAAAATAGTTCCACCATAACGTTGTTCTTAATAACTCAATAAATAGCAATTCCAGTATATAAATTATGAAGCAGCGTTACAAGTTCAAGTCCTAACATTTATATTATAATGCAGACTATGGCTCCAATGGGGTAAATGAATAGCTTAATAATAATAAATATTGAGACACACTTTGGAATTTTACGTTGTATTATGTAAATGGTGATATATTATATTTTTATGTCTTATTTTAATGTTTTTCTGTGTGAAAGTATTTTACTCTTGTGTAGTTAACTGATTGACAAAATTATTTATTTATTCGTAAGTAGTAAAATTAATTCAAAATGGCTCATCAAAAAGCGCATGTCGTGTATTGAAAACTTCTTAAAAAGCAATAAAAAAGCTCTTTTTGTCTGTTTACAAGCAATAGTATTAGATTCTAAGTGTATCGTAAAATTGCCATAACATGACAGTCCTCATAAACCGATTAAAAAGAACATTGCAGAGAATAAAACTTTTACGACAATATTTTGTAAGTTATGCTATCAAAAGATAAAAGCAAAGTCGTTTGTTTGTAATAAAATTGAACAAATCACATCTTTATAACGTGTCAAAGCATCCTTTCGAATTTCTACATGTGTTTAAGTACGAAACTTCAGTTATTCCACGAAGAAATTTATTCTAACGCACATATTAATGAATAAAACATTTCAAGATAAAAATAAAATTTAATATTATTTAACCTACATCTTTAGAATAAATATTATATAAAATACAGAATTTTATATGTAGCTCTGTTAATAGACAGAAGCGCAGGAATAAAATAACTCTCAAATTGAAAAAAATTATAAGCATACGGCATCCACTGGATATAACTTAAAAAAAAAAAAAAAGTAAAATATGGCCAATGAATTTATAACAAAGGTATACAGCCAGATCTCGACTAACAACCACATCGACTTATGATCATTTGAACTTATGACAAAAACCATTTTTACGATGTCATTTTGATTATTTTGTATGAAATCCAACTTAAGACTAAAGCCCGAACTACGGTATATGCGACGGTAGCAGAGCGCTGGCAACAGAGCGTCAGCAACAGAGATGCGAAGTAGCTATAAATAGCAAGTTACTGTGACGACGAGGTGTTGTTGTGCTACCATACTTGCTCACTCACCTTTTTATAGCTATTTTACATCTCTGTTGCCGACACTCTGCTGTGGTCACTCTACCGCGGTCACATCTGTCGTAGCTCCTTCCTAAAGCTGTGGAACCTAACCCCATCATAAATAAAGAAATCACTGTACATTTTTATCATTAATTTTACCTTTACAATGAAGGATAATAAAAAATAAAGAATCTACCGTGCATCTTAGTTTTACCCAATTGTTAGCAAGGCGACATTTAAAAAAAATACAGAGATTTTTCGTTGATTGGATGCTCAATTTAGATAGGTGATACGCAATGAAAAACATTCAGCGGAGGATTTTAATCAACGAGTCATTTACGAAAATAAAAACTGTAAGTAAATTATATGATCGGTTGCGATTTATTTTTCTTGTATTAATGATATTTATCGTAATTTAAGTATCGCATTGATCAAGATGTCAGTTACTTATAAACGTCTAATCGACCATTTGTTCTTCGTTTCTTTGTTTCAGCCTGGCAACCGCCACATGACGTTGTAGAAATTCGGATTTGATTGGGGCACGAGTGCGGCCGACAATTATTCGTGCGTGATCAAAATTCGCTCATACGTGAATTAAAAATTGGTTTGTAGCGTGTTCATACGTATCAACTTCTTTAACAGGCCCACCATATGCTACGTAACATGTTATTTTGTGTGTAAATACACGAATCGAAACGATATTTTCGTATGCATGTAGGAACCTCAGTATCTTAAGCAATGGTGTTTATTATGTAAACAACGTTCGGCTTTTGATAGCGATATATATAGTGAAAATACGCACAACATAAAAAAATATATATCTTACATTGTAATAAAAATATTCACTATCATCATCGAAAGTTTTATAAAACAAGTTACGCCTAACATATTTTAAGAGCTTCTTACACAAATCTTTCAATTTAATTTTCTTTTTAATATCATACAACTCGTGAGCTTTGTGAATTGGTCTTTGGCCAGAGTCTTCGGTACAGACTAAAAGCTGATGGTTGAATCCTGTCCATCATAAATTAACTCACTATTTGGTCACGATGTCAGCATACCCAGTTTTAAAGTCGTATATCACGGAGCTCTGATATCGAGAAGCGATATACTGTTTTCGTTAGGAATTTCCCAGGAGTTAAAACAAATTATTCAAGACTAAAAATGGAAATTACCAAAGTTGTAGGGCTGGAAGTTATATAAAATGCAACATTCGCGTATTTGTATATGAGTAAATATTGTTTTTACATGATTCTTTCGGTTCTTCTAGCGATGCATGCTGTATTAATAAGTATTCCTATTGCTACCGAATATCTGCAAATAATAAATAATAAATATCTTTTGAGGCTATGCCATCATTTTGTACATCTTCTGATTACGTTTTGTAAAATCAAAACAGAAATTTATAGTTTTTTCAAGAGACTCTGGAGTATTTGTAGTACGCGTTTCTTCGCACGTACGCACTTTGGTGCTAAAACCTACATGTTCGAATCCTACAGATGCCAAGTAGTTTACAAAATTCAAAGATACAAGACTGGATGTTCAGTAAATTTAACGATTGGCTGAAAACTCTTGTGGAAAAATCTTTCAAAGATTCATAACGTTCTACTTGGAAAACAGAAATGGTAAAAACATATTTATGAATAAATAACACGGTTGATAATAAATATATTTATACTTACGAGGTATAAATCCTTCTTCCATTGAAGAAAACTTCCATTATATTACGTAAATTATGACTTAATTGATATATTATATATTGTTAACAACTTTGAAATTGAATAGCGACTGCTCCAACAATTCATAGAATGCCACGTTAATATATACTAAGAATTTGAACTAACAATAGCGTTTAATTACCGTATAGTTATAATATTGAACGTTATCGGATCCATAATTTAAATTTCCTTTAAATTGCTATAGCCACTTATATTCCCCACGTTGTTTCTAATGTTATGTGTATAAGCTGGACGTTATAAAAATACAACTGATTTTTAATGATTTCTTATATTTTTTATTTTAGTTCATTTTATATCGTTAATTACAGCTAAGTTCGTGACTGGCGACAAATTACTGGTTAGAACTAATTTTGAATACGTAATTTGAAATGGAATACGTTTCATAATATCAGATAAAGATTGTATTCTTGAAGAAAACGCACTCTCACTATTAAATAATGCTATTTTTATGACATTTGATTGAAACGTTAGAAAATAAAATGAAAACGCTCTCGTAATTTGTATTGAAAAATGCAAAACGATATTCAGTATGTTGAAAAATCATTTATTGTGTTCGCATGTAGAGTATACTAATGTCTTATCTCGACATACTGGTTTTCATAAGGATAGCTACCAGGTAATTGCTTAAATTATTGGGCATCTATAACAAATCAAGAATTATTAAAATTATTACGTGTCTATTTTTATAGTCTCCCCGGTAGCGTAGTTACTAGCGTGCGCGCCTAGCGATCCGAGGAACGCGGATTCGAATCCCCATCTGTCGGATTTTAAAAATCCGAAAAATGCAGGACTGGATGCCTATTGGGTTGAGTAATTGCTTGACAAACAATTTAATAATTGTCTTGGACTGAACTATTTGTAACCGTATTTCTCTCGATAAGTTGAAAAGTGAAACCCAATTCACAAATCATAATGATACATAAATAACAAATATAAAATAGTTTTGAGGTTAAAGTCGATTTTCACCAAGCACCATTAGTCGATGATATTTATTATAATGATTTAATAAAATGTTTTGATTTCAAATCTCTGATAACTCAGGTCTAGTATATATTAAAAAATACACCTTGTAGTATTATTTTAATGTATATATTTATACGAATCGAATATAATTTTAACAAAAGATTTAAAACAAAAACACTGTTTTAGATAAAAGCCGCATATAGATGTTGACGTAATAATGAAAAAGTTATATATTTAATGTACGATATTTAAAAACATGCAGATTGGTACTAAAGTATGTTATTTTAGAAAACCTTGTCAAAGATGTCAGTTGTCGATAACAGAAAACATGAAAAACTAATGTAAAAAATAAATATACACATTTTTTATTGAGTCACGATTCAGCAATTAATGAATGGGTCAGTTAACGAAACATATTTAATTGTACGCTCTAATTGTTTGGAAAAGCAAGTTAATCACATGTTTTTATATAATTTTCATGTGAATTACATGATGTTATAGGCATAAATGTCAGAAATAATATTGTTTTTTTTTTCAGTTTTAATTTTAATACAAATATTCAAATTTAAAAATGAAATTACTGGCTCTGTAGTTATATAATATTTGTAAAAATATTAATTATATAATGAATAAAAAGCAAAGTGCTATTAGTGTGTATTTAAAGAACATACAGAAAACTATTAAAATTTTACTGTAAATTCTAAAACTTGGCATTAAAATGTATTAATTATGATTTAATATTGATATAATGTTATGTTCCCCCATTTGTAACTGCGTTTATTCCATTTTTTCATTCTCGTGGGTATCAACTTAATGTAAAAATAATATAAGCATAGAAATAGAAATGCACATTGTTAGTGTCATTTATTCGTACTGATGGCAATCGAAACTGCATGATTAGTTACAAACACATAAGCTATGCAAAGAAAAATAATATATTATACATTTTTTGCGGTCCTAGGCTAAAATCTAGGCCATTGTTGAAGTTGTTGTAAATATTTAACTTAAATTGTCGTCCATGATAAAAATGGGCATTATTTCATTATTTGATTCTACAATGGATCGTTATTATTATCGGTTGCAATATTTCCATTTGGATAAAAGGACTCCACAGATATAGTCTAGAATCATATACAGTACATAATAGTGCCAGCTTGCGTATAAACACAGTAGAACTACAGCACCCCTATTTCCACATAATATAATCGAAAATATTTAATAAAATGAGACATTTTATCTTTAATTTTTTTTTATACTTGTATATATAATCCTTAAGCTTAATGCCAGTAGCCACCCCCCAGTTTATGGATTTTTTTTAATGGAACTGTGCGCTTCACAGTTCTAGGGGCATATTGTTTGACTGTTATGTGCATGCGCAAATGGGAAGTTGCATGTGAAGCTGCGAGGGAGAGGAAGAACTGTTGCTTCCGCAGTAGAAACTACGGCGTGCTGGTGGAAGGTAGTTTTTTTTATTCCACGTGTGTTGTACTTAAACACCGTGTACCATATTTTTGAATGTGACAAAGTGTAGAGTTAGATTATTATCCTGCTTTCAGCTATTCTATTTGATTCTTTTAGGATTTATCAAGTTTCTGAATATTTTTTTTTTTCGTGTTTTTTTCCTTTAACACAGATTTAAAACAAAGGTTAAACAAATTTCTGGAGCAGCACCCCCAATAATTTTAGCTACGAGCCGCCACTGGTATATACTGAATATTTTTATGTCTTGTATTGTACGTGATTCTAAAATATATTTGCTTTTAGTTGTTATGGTTCTATTTAGATTTAAAAAATCACCACTCTGATTACTATGGCAATTGAATAATGTGTGTGATTATATTTATTTCCTCAATAAAATAGAGGTTGTCAAATAATATAAATGTATGGCTTATGTTTAAATAAATATAATACACAAAATAAATTATAATTTACGTGAAAATATACTTCACCTGATATTGTGTCGATTTTTTTGACTGACAGTACACCCACCCCGTTCCTCTGCCCCCACTCTCAAACTAGATTAAGTATGCCTCTACCACATTTCCAACATTTCACAGCGCGTCGGAACATTTTCAATATGTTCCTACGGCCACATTATACCACAAAGTTAAGAACAGTTTACACGTATGTGTGGATCGCTGAGTTAGGTTTTGAAATGAGGCTTTGTATACCATTTAACTAGGGTGTAGGTCACAAACGAGATATATAGATTGTACAATATATAGTCCAAGGTATTACACAGTATTTCGTTTAAAATTAAATAAATGGCACGCAAATATTAGTTAGTGTTATTCGTCATTGCAAATATTGCGAAAACAATTCAATCTTCTCTATACGATGCCACATTTGTGTCGGAAAAATTTAACATTAATTAAATATTTTGTAAGAAGCAATTAATAATACTCAAATACTTATTCCACTAAATATTATTTTACCTTCCAGAATACTTCAAACCAATATCATTGCGATTACTAGCATATGTAATAGATTATCGTTATTCTAAGAATTCGTACTGTATTGATAACATTTTTGTATTTACCAGCATGGTTTAATATTACAGATTTTTTTCCTGGGACACTTGGGCTTCATGTTCATTATAGGACAGTTGGTAAATTTTTACTTGAAATATTAAATTTAAAATGAATATTAGAGTGTTTTTTTGCTGTTGTAGTTGTGCCTCGATAGCATTTGCGAGGAATGTGAATTCGATTCCCATATTTGCCAAATTAAAAAAAAGCCGAAAGGGCTGAATTATCGTAAAAAATAATCTGTCAATATGTATCTATATATTATGGAGATCCATATACTCCACGTTTAAAACAGGTATATTCATACTGATGTAGATTCATATGCTCCACTTTTGGAGTGGACATGATTAAAATATGTGACGAATGTCTTTTTAAAATTTGTGATTTTATGAATATTCAGTAGTAAAAATTGGTAAGATAGTCAATAGCAATATAAAGTACAGTTAAATGTATTATCATTTGGAAAAACTTGATAGATCGACTTATAGTTAGTTTAACTTTAATAGTAGTTTGATTCTTTGAAAATAAATAAATCAAAATTTCTTGCCGATTATTTTAAAGTATGTTTTTAGTTACAAAAAGTCTTGCGTATTTTCACTTCAATAATGCTTTATTTTGTGATTTTATTTTTTAGTAGGCAATTAGAGAGTAAAATTTTCTGTAGAGTTTTCTTGATATCGTGTTATCGTTTCGATGTAAGAATCACAGTACGGGAAATCCCCGCTTAGGTCGAGAATTGTTAGCGTAAACCACGGAAGGAAGAGATGCTCCACTATCGCGGCTGTTATTTGTAATCAATCATCTGCTATCTGGCCTCCCGCCCGCCTCCCGATACCCAACCCCCAAAATCTCCCTTACAAACTCTCTCGCTAACCCTCCATAACAACCTCTAAATGTGATTGCGCCTGAGAGGTGTGCCACCTACGCAGTTAGTCTATAATTTATTTTTGCTATTATCATTTATCATCAAATAGCACAGAGCGATTTAAATAGTTTTTAAAAGTATTTTTGTTTTGTATTTAACAATAACTTCAAAAAATGATTGTCACGATTATCGAAAATCAACCAGATAAACCATATAATCATTTATAAAATGAGACTAAAATTACAGTATCAATCTTGGCTAGACCGGCAGTTATATAATTTTTAAAAGAATCTCAGCTCGAAGAAGTTATATTTTTATAATTTTATTATAAAAGGATCTAGTAGCTGGATAACGACTGATGGTAAAAATGTACAGACTCGTGTGGTATTCAATTAATCAACTTAATGAGAAAATATGTTTTATGCCATCATAACTGATAAAATAAAAATAAGGTTAAGAAATGTAATTCATAAACCTTCAATGCATATAAGTTTTAATTGTCATCTTGATGCTATTTTTATCGAAGTTAGTTATCCGTAGTAAGCCTGAATACTGTCAATAATCTAGAATCTAGATAGCTATCTGTTAACTCACAGTGGATATAATATACACGTATATAGCTATGAGAAGGTGACTTAGCAGTATGCCGCAGTGTTTCTGCCAAATCTATTGTCTACGACTTGGCATATATTATTCGACGTCGATTATATTTGAGTTATGTCAAAAGCAGAGGTCAATCTTTATGTCTGTGGAACTCTAGACTCAAGACAATAGTTGTTAGTATATAAACAAAACTAACCGAATAATAAGTTTATCATTGTAATGTTTAATATAATATATCAAAAAATTGTGTCACATATGTTAGACGCTTCGGTGGTCGAGTCGGTAAGTTCGCGTGTTTGTAAATCATTAATTATGGAACAGTGGCTTAAAAATTAACCTACATTAAATATATTGTATATTAAAATGTTAAACACGTTCACACAGTAATCAATAATTATAAAACTATGGGCCATATGCCTTGGAGCAATTACGAAAAATGAAATATTGAAAGAAATCACATTGAAGTGTATTATGATAATAAAAAAAATCCGTAAAATGCTGGACTGGATGCCCATTGAGTTGAGTATTTGTCTGACAAACAATTCTCGTGAAAAATAATCTGTAAAAACGTCTTCACATGGCGGAAATCCATATACTCCTCTTTCGGAGTGGATATTAGCACAATGTGCAGATCAATATGCTCCACGTTAGGAGCAAACATGATTTATAAAAAAAAATGATAATATACTTAGTCAAACTTATTATGCTCGTTGACGATAATTTTAAGGGGGATGAAATTATAATTTACGTTAAATTCCATACGGTATCCCAATCTTTAAAAAGTACAGTGAACCGTCCTCAATATCAATTATTAAATTAAAAAATAAACATTTTGTAATTTATAATTATTTATTTGACTATTTTATCATCGTATATATCTAAATTATTTGATCAAAAATGTTCTTTTATTGATGAATTAGCAAATAAAACATATCCACACAGAAAAATATATATTATGTAAATAAATAAACCACCCAACGATTAACTGTAGATGCCACAATATCTTTCTCGTCATTGTAACAGAGTGTGCAAATCTTTTTTTCCTTCACAAAACTTCTTTTCTTCACCAGTTAACAGTTTTTTGAAGCTTAAAATGATCAGCTTCTTAAAAGTGAATGAATACTCATCATTGCAGATCATTTATCCAGTCTATCAGATATGCATAATTTTGATCAATTTTATTATGCCTGATTCATAGAATATTTTATGCAGTTAGTGATTGCAAAACACTATCAAATTTACATTTAAAAAATTAACAAGCGACTTAAACCAAAAAATGTGTTACTTAATAAAAACAAATAAAAATGATTATTTGAAAGCCCCTTCGTGAGATCTAAATTTAGACACCAACTCAGCATTTGCAGCTTACATCCTTTTTATAGAACATGTATTAAACTTTATACATTCTGATTATCCAATAAAAGCTATTTGTAAAAATTGAGGGTTACGTCCCTTTTCTTTTCCCAGTCGATATATTAAATATTACTGAAGCTAGAAACAATAATGAAGAAGTTTCTTCTAGTATCATATTAAAACAATGAAAATTTTTAGTACTTTCTGATACCATAGATATACAATATAAATACATATATGCTTTGCTCAACATGTATGTTTAGATTATGAGATTATATATATTTCAATCTATTAGAGATACAAAATATTATTATAAATTGATTGTAAAGAAAATGATAGAATTCGGAATAGGGTTGCAAATATAGCATTAATTATTTATAAATGGAGATGACATCTACAATTTTAGTTGGGAAATAATATTACAAAGTTCCACGTAATGATTTCATCGAGAACCAATACCGAAATAAACCTTTTGAAATTCTGAACGAAAAGCTAAACCATGTAATAATTTCGGAGAGGATATTGATTCGGTTCACATACGACCGAGTTAGCTCAGTTACCCGATATGCATCTCCGAAGCTAGACTTGCATCACATACTAGCGCAAGTCTGCCAAAGGTAAGCTGATTTCATTCAAATACGTTTTACTTAAAACTGAATAAAATAAAAACGGACAATTTTAATCGGATGTTTTTTTTTGTAATACGAGGATCAAAGTGAAACGGTCTTATATTTCTGCGGATTTAATTTTCAAAGCTTAATGAATAAAGAAATCGATCGATGGCTTTAAGATTTATATACTTGCTGTTTTTCTATAAAACATGGACATTTATAACCAACTAAAATACAAAATTAAACATGTTAAGATCTACGTTTCAATATAGAAAGCACGCAAAATATGAATTACGTAGATTTGTATTTACACCATTTTTGCTCCTAACGTGGAGCATATGAATCTACGCAGTGTGAAGATATCGACTTCAAAAGAGGAGTATATGGATCTTTGCAATGTGAATACGTCTTGATAGATTACATTTCACGAGAATTGTTAATAAGATAATTACTCAACCCGTTGTTGGGCATCCAGTTTTGCATTTTCGAATTTTTAAAATCCGACAGATGAGGAATCAAATCCATATTCCCCGGATTGCAACAACTACGCTACTAGGGAGATGTTTACTGCTTAATATTAAATCAAAATATGATATATGAGGAAAGTATTTACAAAGTGAAGTTATTCCACTTCGCCAAAATTGAACAAAGAACGTTTTGAACAACATTTTTTTAAATAAAAGAATCACATAGTAACTTCTTAATGTATATTTTTGTTTCCAATGTATTTGAAATTGATTTTTTTTCTACCGGCTTACATGATTTTTTATACAAATGTATTTGTTCAAAACCTTCTCTTTTAAATTTTTCGTAGTGGAATAAGTGCACTTGGTACAATATACAAAATATTGTATAATATTATTTATATTCATAGTACGTTTAACCTGTATTTTCAGCATGTACTCGGTTACAAAAAACTATTTTTTTATAGTGTCAAAATTATGCGAAGGGTAGTTTTATCAATACAGGTTAATTTTTATTAGTGTACATGACTTATGAATAAGATTAAAACTTATTATTGAGTTTCCATGAAAAATTTAGATCATATTTTTACAGACATCAAATAAATCATTTCTTTTGATATCAGGCTATATAACGAATACAAAGCACTGAAGTAAATATTAAGTAATATAATTATTCAATTTAATACACTAATATACCTTACAGATATTTTGGACCCTCACCTTTGGTTAGCGGCCAAATAACACCGCTGACCTGCTAACACACTGAAAGGGATTATAACCTATTGCGATACATAAACAACGATTTGTCCATTGCACCACCGGTCCATTCCGTTGCCTTACAATTTGAAATGTGGCTGATGTAACTGGCTTAAAGGGATTAGAGATTGGCACAGTTTCATCAATAGTGGATATAAGTACTCAGCATAAGTAATGTATATGCAAAAGCGAGGATTTAAAGTAATGCGATGTAACAGATTTTTTTAAAGAATCGGAAAGTATAAGGTATACAACTCGAAAATATGTTTTTTTTATAAAATATAGTATGAAATATATAAAAAGGTTTAAAAACCGGTTTTTATTTCATGCTCATTTTTACTGTTATAACGGCTAACCAAACATTTGAAAAATATTATATTGTATATTGACTTGTTTGTAAAAGGTTTATGGAAATTAAGGATTAATGTAATTTTTACTCAGTTTTATTAAGTGTACTATTTTTTACTATAAATATATACCATTTAAAATGAAATATATAAATTTACTTATACTATTATTACGCAAATTCAGTTTAGAACGTGTGTGGATTTATCTTGTGCACATGTGGGCATTTGCATGTGCGCAGTTATATTTATTGTACGCAGTTCTCATGAAACTGTCGTAATGCTATCAAGACTATTATAACTATAATGCTTTACATTAAATTCTATGGCTTTAAAGTTCGCCCTTGTTACGTATGAGACAAAAAACAAACTAATAAAATCAAACTACCAGACAATCGCTGTTGATAGTTGATTATGAATGGTAATGAATACTGATCGCTATTTAATCGATTAATACTTTTTTGGGCCGAAGAAAACAATAAATCGTTGCATTGTGTTTGCATGCGCCTCGGTAAATGGACGATTTAATGCACTGCTGCATTCCAGCGTTCATAACTGTCCTCATGATTTGGCTTCATATTGAGAATAATTATTTGCAATCCAATTCGAGGAATGACAATTTCAATTATTCCTTATGACAATGCGTGGTATTATTAGAATTCTACTAAGCCATAAACTGCTCAGTAACATTACTAACTTTCCGTTAGACAACAAGAAGAGTTTAAACATCACACTATTAGTTGTTTAAAAATTCGTTTTAAATTGGTAAAGTAATAGTATTAAAATATTTAGAAAAAATGTCTATTTAATGTAATGTAAGTATAATTAATAGTTTGTCACTCGCGATGGATGATTAGTATAATATTTGCAAAGGTTTTGATAGTGGAGATTATCCACAATGCATACACACTTTAAAAAATGAAGCAAGAATAATTACAAGCTTCTTAAGCAATCGGCCGACATCCTAACATCGAGTAAATAATCTCGATAAAAAGTCAGGTAAATCGCCACGTTGCGGATATCGATATGATCAGTATTTGAAGCGGATATGGTTGAATCTAGAATCAGACTTATTTGTATGTCTTATGTTGTGTCTTTTAAAAAAATATGTTTACATACTTTTTATATAATTTAATTTTAACCTTTTCAAAAATGGACTTTTTTCGTAGTCCATTTCATTTTGATACATGTAAGTTAATATATATACGGGAGGTTTTTCCAAAGTGGACTTATTTCACTAAACAAAAATGTAAAAGATATTTTTTGTATAAAACAACCATTTAGAATGCAATCAATTTTAAAAATATTGAAATCAAAAATAAAAACTGAAAACATGTTGATTGGTTATTTTATATAAAAATACGTATTCAAAATGTTCTCCGTCAAATTTTGACATAGTGGAATAAGTTCACTTTTTTCTTCAGAAAACAAATTTCTTCAAAAATATCTGGGATACCAGATTTTGCGGCAGTCGGTTGATCGGAGAATTGCGTCTTCACTCTTTTAGATACAATTAGCGTTGGACGTAATACTATGTTCGTACTTCTTTATGAGTTAACTGTGGTGTATTTAATGAAAATATAAATGCTTTCCATGGGACGCCTTCGAGTTTATCTGTCATATTTTGTGACTTTCAAATATAAATGCTAATAAATGATGCCCACAGTTATATTGCTCGTACGAAATTGCCAGAATTTTTTTGATAACTTATGGATAATAGCCATAAACAATCAGTATTTGGTGTATTATGAAAATTTCAAATGTAAGATATTATTTTATCATTGATATTGACTTTTTTGAGGGTTAGGTTAGATAGATGCTTTATCGTGTTAGGATTGGGAGACAAATATTATGAATTGGTGTATTATTCAAGTTAATGATTTTTGGCTTGCAGTACGTAACTAGACCGCAGCCTCAATAATAGTAATAATATGAAAACTGTGACAAAACATTGCTCGGCTAATTTCCCGCGGAAAATGTAGCTTATTGTTGTAGTTGGGAAGTGGAGCGTAGCGTGGTGCTGGCATCGTCCGACGCCATTTTGGCTTGGCAGTGTTGCCAGTGGGTCAAACCTGGATCAGGAATGACAGCGATCGCAAATTTACCCACGGTGTGGCCATACTACCGCAGTGAATGGGGATAATTTAGAAACTGGAATTCTGCGCGCTGGGTAACGCTGTACATATAAAGGTTGACGTTCGCATACGATTGTACGATCTAAGTAAAATGTTTTAGAATCTATTACAAATATTATTCAAATGTTACTAGTATGTACAAACAAACGATTGTGAAACATTTTGTAAGCATTTTACATACATAAACGATCATCACAGCACTTAACAGTTCCAAAACAACTCAAACAAAAATATCCAATATTTATTCTCGCTATGACACAAAAAAACTGAATGCATTTCAAACTAGTGGAAGTCGGATATTATAATTACGGACGATGATATCAGTCAGCTATTGTTATCACAATCAATCGGTACTATCTTTAAAATAATTTGCTTATTATAATCAAACTTCGGCGATTGTTATCAATTCTGACCCATGGAAAACAGTATGGAAGAATGATATTCAAAAGTTGACGAATTCAAACGAAAAATTCACGGTTCATAAAAATTAAAAAAAAAAATGTATTGTTAGCACCAAAACAAAATTTGTTCACTATGCATTATGGAACATCGGAACGTGAAGACTATTCTTGGCAGATCACGATTTCAACTAACCAACCTAACTATCGAGAATCAATACATGCGTTGAAATTTCTAATGTTTCAACTTTATAAACATAAATATTGCAATTTAATATAACGTATAACATAAATAAAATGTTGCCTTACTATATATTATAAGTGTTTATGCAATCGGTAGTAACACTTAAAAATGTTTTAAAATGATAAACTCATTGGATGATGTGCATTATTTTGACAGATTTTATTTGTTTTATATTTCATGGTATACATCTCTCCCCGCTAGCCTAGAGGTTACCGTGCGCGCCTTGCATCCGAAAAATGTAAGTTCGATTCTCACATCTGCCGGATTTTTAAATACTTGAAAAATGTAGCACTGCGTGCCAATTTTGTATAAAAAAATGTTTAATAAACCGTTGTGAAGAAAATAATCTGCCGATACATGTTTTTGCTTTGCGGAGATCCATTTACTCTACTTTTGGAGCGGATAATTTCACACTTAGATCCATCTGTTTCAATTTTGGTACGAATATGGGAAAACACTACATTTTTTATTAAAATCTGTTGCAAGCAAGATGCTTACTTTTACCATTAATAAAACATAGACGATTAAATTACATCAGACAATTATACGTAATAAGTGGAAATAATGTTTGCAAATTATTATATTTGATTTTAACTTCCTCTCAATCATCGAATAATAGGCGCACGTAGTAAAACAAAAGAATATTTTATGTATATATGTATTAAATCATAGAGTGTATTGTAAAGAAATTACCATCTTTTTTAAATCAATCATACTGTAAAAATCATAAAGTCGTCGATATTAATTTAATTATAATTTCAAAATAACTACATTGAGTTTAATCTGGAAAATTCTTTTATCTGAATTTATTTGTAAAAGCGTTTATGGTAATTTTGTTTTAACTTCACTGGAAGCGTGATTTAAAAATAAAAAAAACATCGAGTATATCGTTCAAACAATAAAATCATACAAAAATTATTAATAGTATGATTAGTATGTTGAATGACGTTTACGTTCGCAATGAAATTAAAGTAAGCGAGTATTCATGTCATCGTGTCGTTTTCATTTTCCGCTTCCGCAAATTGCTGTTTAATTTTTTCAACCTGACGATCATTAAGAGAATGAAAGTAGCCATGTTGTGGTAGTGTGAACATCCACCATTTTGTCGAAAAGTGGAACGAATTCAGTTATTAAGCTATATTTTTATATAAAAAATGAAGACCAGTTAGCAAGATTTATCTTATTTTATTTTACTTTTTGAGATCACAAGGTCAACGTAAAGAATGCTGATACTGAAGATTATGACAATATATATATATATATTCACTAATAGTCCATTACTATATCCATTGACTTATTAGTAAACGTATGTTTAACAGGTTGTTTTATAA
>JAGVSQ010003151.1:0-22418 GCA_022683975.1 Rhyacophila evoluta | reverse complement strand
CCAAGTTCGAAACAAAAAGGGACCCGGGCAACGCCGGGTACTGATCAGCTAGTACAATATAAATAGAACATTTCAAGTAATTTTTGATACTAGTGAAAATTCCGAATATCTGACATAGGCACTTTTAGAATTTGACCACATAATATATTTATTTATACGTCTATCGCAACTAATTAGTATTGTATATTTTTTTACTCTACGCGTAAGGCAAGTTAAAGCTTTATTAAAAATGTCGTAACAGTATATGATTTGGTTTGATAACCTCTTTTGAAAAGAGTATGTATTTTAAAGTGACTTTGTGAAGTTCGATTCGTCAATAAGGTTATCCCAGTCAAACGTCAATCTTGTTCCAGGCAAAGCGTTAAGATTTGAAGCAGATAATATCGTCCGTCTTCGCATTAATGCGTGCTATTTATTTGCTGTTAGCGTGAACATTCCGCCGAACGAAACTCATATTTCTAATGTGAAAGCGAGGAAATGAAACGCCAAGCTAACTATTTGCTATTACAAGTGTTTTGAATTCTTCAGTATCGCTGCATAACTTAAATCTATGGCTTTGTAGGCTCAACACCCACTTTGTTTCAAAATTAAATTTCACATGATCATATAATATGGGACATGCGATAAATACTACACATGTGAAGGATACAGGGGTTGGTTAGTATTTAAAAATACTGTGTTACTATTGTTTTGGATTGTAGCTTTTGAATAAACTAATAATAATTTATTGAGTGCAGAGATTTTGGCAACTTTTTCCTCATAATAGGTACTTATTATAATTAAATAACTATTGATACTAATCTAATTTGTGACACTAGACAAATTACGAGTATTTTTTTATAGTATGTAGTTTATAAAATATACGGTAATTTGGAAGTTAGACCATTTAAATTATTGTAATTATTTTCAACAGACGTTGTAATTGTCTCAGATGGTATGTCTTAGCTTGGGTTACATACAGACACCTCTTTCAATGTAAAAACTATCTGCGGGCAAATAGAAACGTATACTTTGTTTGGATACTCTAAAAAATTATTTCGGCCAGTCAAATTATTTTATGATATAATAATCTACCTACTTGTTAATGTAAGACTAATTATTTTTAAAATGAATTCTGATTCGCCATCAGATTTACCAATATTCCGATGATCTGCCATCGCCTATATCCTTATAATCAGATTGAATTCAATTATTGAGTGTTTAAATCCATTCGAATTAATAAATATTATATATGCATTCAGTGGAAATTTCATCCAGCTACATAAACCTTAGCCCCGTAAGTCAATTGTTCCGCCACCACCTATACCACCTTGAATCATCATCGACAAATGTAAATACTTAATTTATTTTTAAAAATACAAAACATTATTATAAATATAACTAATTAACCCATGAAATACAATTTTCCAGAGATACGCTGTTTTGAGACATTTTAAAGCAACTAATGCTCAAAGTCTCTTACAATTTTGAAATATCATTAAATGTAAATACGTAAGACACTAAGTATCTCTAGATAAACTTAATGTCTAGCGTATGATAAAGATATAATAAAGATAAAGAATGAACCTGCTAATAATCTATAGTTTTTTAGAAATATATTGAACGACAGTAAATTTGTTGCAAATATATGCGAGAATAAGGAAGAGAAATCATTTTTTGAATAAAAGTTATTAGATTTTTTTGCTGTAAATACGATAATCAGTTTTAGATGAGATCTTTTGGTGGAAAATTGTTTATTTTGTATTGACTTATTCGTAAATTGAGTCCGTTAAACAGGTGCGTGAATGCATACAATTTAACCACATTATTTATTAGTAAATTAATAAATTTGCATTCCAATCCGAACAACATTTTCAGTCCAGCTTTCAGGTATGGCTTTATGCAAAACCGGTAAACGGTATTAATTGCCCATACTAATATAGCCACTAAGTTTTATTAATAATTGATATTTGTTTAAAACACTCGGCTTGATAAATCGTCATTAGTCAAATAACGAGTAAGGGATATTGCGCAAATCTCAAATAATTATGAATGTCAGTAGGTGCTTAGTGATTTAGAGGTGCTTAGAGTTTAATGGTATTGATATGTAAATGAAACAGTCAAGTGGTAAAATAATTATAAGTAAACAATCGTATAGAATGAAGTTAATATGAAGTTATTATCCACATTTTATTCAATTTGCAGTATAATAACGTTTAGATATATTATTACAGTGTTATTAACCATTTTATTGCTAAACAGTGATATATTATTGTCCAGGATAACGGCAAAGAATACTAACAGTGATTGTTTTTTCATATATAATCATTAAGTGCCACAATCAATAAAAAACGGTCATACGTTTATAAATAAAACAATGTTATTGTTAAAGCTCGTTATAAATGTTAGTATTCGAAGCAAAGTGTATGAAGATTTATGCTTTCGAGGTGTTATTGTTAATATTATGCTTTCATATTATTATTTTGATTGATTTGGGAAATTCAATTTAAATGCATGATAATATTTTTCAAATACAGGTACGAAATTGGAACTTGCATTTATGACACATACGCAGATGATAGAATAAGTCATATTTTTGTCAAATTGGTTCAAGCATTGTATTTATATCGCTCATAAAATATTTTTTGTATTACTGTCATTTGTGTAAAAGAGTTTTATAAATAGGAAATGATTTTAGTTAGTTGTCATTTAAAAAAAATATTTTACAATCGTATTATTCTTATATTTGGATCAATATTTATAAAATACTTTGATTTTACTAGACAATAAAGTAGTTTGATAAGACAATGAGTGAATGCATGTAATAAAATTTCAGATAACAATAAAAAAGTGGATAGTTGAATTGATATAACGAGGAACTATAATCAGTTATGAAAACATCGCGATGATAAGAAAGTACGACTGAACGTAGCCATCTAGTATTTTATTTGGTGTAATAGAGGCACAAAGTATTACATACAATATTATTATAAGTCTGTTTTGTAAAGTCACTGGATTATAATAAAACGTGTGACAGAATTACGTTACGTAAATATAAAGTAATGTAAATGTTTTGTAAATATGAGGTCGATAAATTATTAAAAACGTGTGTTTATTATTAAAAAATCTATTATTGACTCACTAAGTGTGCTTTTAAAATAAAAAGCTCTGGAAGTAATGAATGACGAAGTTGTTTTCGGCCCCATTCATTACTTAGGCATGTAGATTATTAACACATTATTTGAATGTACTTTACTATTTTGGTATTGTTTGATATTTTATGAAGATATATACTAAAAGCAAGGATTTTTTGCGATATACTTTTAGCTCGTGTTCTTGAAATTATAAGTTTACTTAATACATCATAGCTTATCAATTGACGACCTTTTAAATACTAATAAAATTTAGCACTGAGGAATTATTTTTTATTTTAAACATATTAACAAACAAATGTGTATCAAATTTCACATCAAAAATTCTAATCACCCGGTAGGATTCTGCAATGGTGAAATAGGAATATTAGTACTTTTCAATTATAAACTCCTAAATGACTTAAATAAATATTGGCACAACTAATTCCTATAAAATTTTAATTGAAATTAAATTATTAAGTGTTTACTGATACAGTTCCATAATAAATCCTGTTGCTATTTAATTGCAGAGGACATCGTATTTTATAATTATGTTGTTTAAGCAATGTTTAGCTGTTTGTAGATATGCTTAGAAGTATAGAACAGAAACAATTTCATTTCTTAAATATACTGATAGTATCAGATACCCAAAATATTATATTTAGGTATAAATGCAAATAAATGTTGCTTTTTCAAAACATCGATTGGAATAAACTAAATTAGTATAAACAAATATTTGGTAACCATTTTGAAGAAAACAATTTGGTAATACTAATGAGACATTAGTTAGTTGTTCCTTTATATATTGCTTCCAAACGACAGCGCAGTGATTATTACTACAAAGTAACAGATAAAACATTTAAACGAGGAGCACAGTATCTCGAATACGCATTGATCATAAGAGATCCGACCAGCTATTTCTATACGCTCTCTAGTAGAGAGCTTTATTTACTTTGCAAAGCTGCGCGGGCAAAAGCTAAGTTTTTTTTACTGTTGTGCTTTTTGGAGTTGGGCACCGCGGCACCTGTTACTTTGCATATCCGGTCGGGTCGCTACTTGCTACTACTTGCAATCATATGTCATTTGGCGATGCATTTCTAGAGATTGCCAAGTTAATTTTACATTATTTCGCTACAGTAGCACTGAGAGACATAATATACCATTCGTTAACACTTGAAACTGGTATATATTTAAATACAAATATTAAATGTGTATAATATTTAATTGATAACGTTCGTTCTTGTTTTAAAAGTAAATTATCATTCCCGAGAAACCTGAAATCACTCATTGTATAATACAAGAATATGTATATAATACAAACTTTCGCACATTTCTCACACATTTTATAAAAACATTCTTTCTTAAAATACCAGAATTTAAAAATGTGAAATGAATTCAATAATTTGTGTTAAATTATTATAGTAGAAAAAATCAGCAGAAAATATTTTAGCCTAGGTACTAATCTATGAGGTTTAAACTTGAAAATACCTTATCTATTAGTTCAGTATTTATTCCATATACATATAGTATGCGTGTTAATAGTTAATTCTAAAAGAATTATAATTTGGATAGATTCACACTTGGAAAGAAATTATAAATTAAGATTTGCTGCAAGAATGTAAGTTATAATATACTATGCAGACTCTGGTGTACAGCAAAATAGTGGTCAAACGCCACTGTCACAAGTCATCTTAAACATCTCAAACAATTCTTATTGGTTTATGATTAGTTTTTTAACACTATAGAACCACTAATCCATATGCTCCATTTTGGGAACGAATATGGTATAAAAAAAAGAACCACCGAAACTTATAATATGGTATTGTAAATGAATCCTATAAGAATTGCATAAACAATACTGACATGTGTATGTATGATGTCACACCATAACCGCAATTTGTTTTTTATTATATGTACTCGTTTGTTGGCTGTTAATATTTGAAAAATATATATATAAATCGTCTTATAATTGTGACTTGTTTGTAAATAATCCGAAGTAAAAGCTTATTATTAATCTATAAACAAGGGCAAAAATTAAAACATCAGCGCTCAGATTTAAGAAGTATCAATTTTACTAGAATATACATTTTAAATCATGTCTATTTCTACGAGTAGTCACGAATTAACAGTATATAATCAATAATAAACAATTTTACTCTAAGCGTTATAGTACATCGTTTAGGTTCTATATTGTGTTTGCAAAATTGTTCCGCAATATGGACACATGTCTTGGCAAATAATTTTTCTAGAAGAATATTCAGTTATCAGGCAATTGCTATGCCTAATGGGTTTCCAATCCGGAATTTTTGGATTTGTAAAATCGAACAGATGTGGTGATCAAACCCGCAATCTCCACACCTGAAGTGTGCACGCTAACCTCTCGGCTACCGGAGAGATTACATATATAATATAAATAAGTATAAACATGACTTGAAAGGGCGTTGATCTAAAATAACGCATATTCTTGATGATTTACTCGTATCTATTTAGATTATGTAATAATGTATGTGAGTAGATATATAATTAACATAGTAACGTAACAGCTGAAAAGGCAAGTCGCGATACGTTCAGTTTATGTAAGAAGTTAGTAAATTAGTACAAAGTCGTAGTTTTGAGGCGAAAGCTCGTCACAGAAAGCTTCCTTGCCGCATAACCGCATGTTTTAACAACCCCTCTCATTTGGTAGAACTTACACAATTCCGTTTACTTGCGTGTGTTTATATTTATTAACATTATGAAATGAATAACTATCCAATGGATTTAATTTAAAGCCATGCTTAAATTTGTATTTTTTTAAGCAATTTTGAATGGTCTTATTTTATTGTCTGCTTAATTCTACTATAAATTATTGACTTTTGTTGAATCACTCTATATTGTGCTAAATTATCGGAATTTTAATTTACTGAAAATAGAATATTAATATAATAAACAATCCATAATAAATTCAACATTCATGACTTTTTATGAAATTAATTTAAGACATATTTTGTAATAAGTTATATCAATTATAATTTTTTTTATGTGACGACACATTTATCATAACATATAAAAAAAAATCAGAACACGATCATGGTATCTATAGGAACAAGTTTTAATAAAAGTGTATGAGCTGTAAAATAATATGTTTTTAGGCTTGATGAGGTTCAAGTTAATGGACAAATGTAAAATTTTCCATTATATCGAGGGTAGTTAGAAAGCATCTAGCAAAGACGGTTTTCGATGTTTTAAGTGTAGCTTTTGTAAATAATGGATGCGCTTCTCTAACAAAATGCCTAAGATCCGCTTAAGTTGTTTTGAATTTTAAACGAACGAAAACACTCGGGTGTTTGGCACAAGTTCGATTTAATTATTTATTAAGAAAGACGTTTGCTTGAGATGGATTCGGAATTTACTATATAGTCCTATTTCCTTTTTACCACTGAAAGTTTTAAATGATCATTGGTTTTGTGATTTTAACAGCAAAACTATATTTTCAAACAAACATGTTCTGTAAGCAAACGTAAAAAAAATTAGATTTATTTTGTAAAACTCTGTAAAGTTAATTCTATTTTAATAATTTAAGCAAATACTAGTTTTAAATAATATGTATAACATTATTGCATTAAAAAGATTAAAATCGATTTTTGCGAAAACTGAACGAAAATAAAAACAGTATGCTTATAATTTTTTTTTATATTTTACTAGTCATGATTGAGACGTCTAGGGTGTGCTAAATTAAATAAATCTTTTTTTACCATGTCCGCTCCAAAAGTGGAGCATATGAATCTACGTAGTGCAAAGATAAGTACTTGGAGAGAAGAGTATATAAATATCCGCAAAATAAAAACATCAGTTGACAGATTTTTTAGGAGAATTAATCGGTTGTCAGACAATTGCTCAATTTAATGGGCATCCAGGCCTGAATTTTCAAATGTTTTGAAATTCAACAGGTGTTGGAATCAAGCCCGTATTCCCTAGATTACGATGCATGCACGCTTACAGGTTAACTATATCACATAATAAATGATAACAATAAATAATTTCATAGAAAGCTGGCCTTAAAAGCTGTAAGTAAAGTTCATTCAACTTACTCCATACATAATTACAGCTTTGGTGGAAAACTAAGAACTACTACTGCGTAAGTTTAACCGGATACGTGTTATAGTTGAGCCTTTTGAGACGATTAGGCAAAGCCTTAATTCTGATGTCAAAGATCGTAATTGTGTTATTCTGACCGTAAAGTTATTTGTTTGCAATATTCTATTTATGAATTTCTGATTCGTTACTCCTTCGGGAAAGCTATAGTTACATTATTAACTTAATGCTTTTAATGAACACTATATATGTGAATCTGTAATAGTACAGATACACATTAGTCAAAGTAATATAAGTTATTGACATGGAAATATTTATAAATAGAATACGATTTATTTTACGTATAATGTATATTTTTCAATTTATTCTCTACTACGTTCGCTCCTAAAGTTGGGCATATCGATCTACACAGTGCAAAGATATCTGCTCTAAAAGAAGAATATATGAAGATCCGCAATATGTCTTGACATATTATTTGTTACGAAAATTGGTTGTCAGATAACTCAGCCCAATAAGTATTCTAAAATTTAGGATTTGAAAGAATCAAACCCGCATTTAAATAATACAAAATAAAACGTAATAAAAAAACGATATTTTCGGTTATTTTATCGCTAAAATATGCGTTAGAAATTGTTCAGTATAATAAAATGAGATACTTGTTTGTTGATTAAAGATTTTTATCATTCGTATTAATTAAGGTATTATGCATACACGTGTAAACTGTGCAGGAAGTCACTGAGGCTATACTATGTTTCGCTTGCTTTTTAGAAGCAGTTACTCTCAGTTTTTCGTGATGTATGAAATATGATTAATGACGTTGGATTGATTTAGTAGACTAGCATGGAATAACATCTAAATAAGACTGCGTTGCGAGATGTAAAATGGAAACCAAATTATATAGGATTAATTCTCACAGAGGCCTGACAATCACCAATAAAGATTGACAAAATATTATATGCAAAGAGGAAGACGATAATATAGTATAATAAATAATATTGTAGCGAGTAAATGGGTGTGGAGAAGTATATTCAACGATTATAATTGATACAAACTACTTACTCAGATTAAAACTTAGAAGCTCAGCCTGTTAAGGGTTAACGAATTGCATAGCAAGGCTACAAGGGTAAATTTAACCCCGATAATGACATTATACCTGTTAGATGAGCTCCATCTACAACGGGGGTCGTAACATCCCCTTTGGAGTGCTCCCAAACACCGCTTTGATGTGTTTTATTTACATCTAACTATAAGATTAATCTCGGTTGATATTTAAGGTGAATCGAAGGGGTACATGAGAAAGATTCCTTTAGATTCTGAAACGATACTGTTGTTGTTTATTGTGTGAATTTCGTGTAAATATTTACAAAGGATTGGTTGAAGATGGCGGCGATTTAAGAATTTAGGTAAATATACTGTTTCCATTACAAATGATTCTATTTATATGATACTAATAAGCTTTAGCTATACCCAACTTAAGGCTAAGGCTAAGGTAAATGGTTCCAAAGACAATCAAAAACTGTATATATATTTAACAATGACGTGCAAACATAGTTAATTCAAGAGGGCGTATATTTAAATGATTAATTATGTACAAGAAAGGTTTAAAAACAATATCTTGTCTAATTTGAGTAATAGTTATATAACGGCGTCCATAACTATCGTTAGAGGCTCGTAACTATGTTTTCGGTAACGGATATTATGCACCGTATATAGGCATGTGAGTTATTAATAAAAAAATGACGTTACCGATGAGCTTTATATATTATCTGTGGGGCTGATACAAATCATTTGAAGAGGTTAACTACAAAGCCAAAGTAAGACAAATACTGGTAGATCCTAGTTTCTATAGATGGAGCAAATGAAAAGTGATCTACGTATTTTTGGTATTTGTAATTACTATAATGTCGAGTAAAATAGAAAGAAAAAAAAATTGCCAGGAAAAATGCCATTAGGCCACTATCAAAAGCTATAGCAATAAAGTTATGAGTGTTCATAAGCTGTGCGTTCTGGTACTATCAATATAATATGGATATAGACTATATAATGGGTATGCAATTTAAAGTGAGTGTAAATCTAATATATATTTCCAATTATTGTTTCAGGAATATATATGGTTGGCAATTTTATGATACGTAATAAGTGGATCAAATGGATTCACATGATAATATTGACAAAGCGAAACACATTTGAAATAATGACATCTAATCCTACGCATTTACTGTTTTATTATAACTACACGCTTAAAAAATGAAATACTTTTACAAAAATAGTTATGTGTGACGTAAATAAAAGATAGGCTAATTTGCGATAAATTTTAAATAAAATTACAACAGTTACAAAATTAAACAGTGGTTATTTCAATAAGTCGCTTGATTTTCCTCAATAAATTTGAAAGGATCTTGCATCCGCTCTAAAAATATTACAATGTCTATTTTTTATCCAGAAATTTATTTTAAAATTTACGAAAGACGTCATACAAATCTATTTTGAAATAAGAAATAAAATTCAGCTAAATTTTTATTTTAAAATGTACAAATATAAAACACTCATTAATTAAGGTAGATAGTTAAAAAGCACACCTGTTAAATTATATATTTCATGAATATTTGCTCATATTTCTATTCAAATAATGCATATAATGATATTTTGTATACTGTATAGTTTATACGAACTTTTCTTAAGGAAATAACTATTCTGTTATCTAAAAATGACTCACTAAGCAAATATTCGAGTATATACTTAGAATGAAACACAATTACATTATATTATTAATAATTATCTACTTGTTTTTTAGTACAAAAATAATACCCCGATTAGCACTAAGGATATATTGCATAAAACACTCAACAAATCAGCGTTAAACGAGGCAATTTGAACGCAGTAACAAAGAGTAAAAAATTGTGCGACTAATAACAATCAAATGATGCAACTATCTTTAAAATTGCTAAAAATAATGATTCATACACTTAGTAATCAGTGTCGTTGGGTTCTTTTTTTATAAGTCAATCATCGATAAAAAGTGATCTCAATTTAAGCGTCTGTATTATTTCGGCACTTTAAAAAATCTGAAATCATTCTTATTAAACTATGGAATATTAAGTGCTATTTTTCGTTTTTTTTTTAATCGTGTTATATCGAATCGTTGTTATTTCGTGTAGCGTTAAACGAGGCTACATTGTATTATTAATATTATATGAGTAATAAATATTTATTAATATAATTAATCGATTATTAATATACCTATGTAATTAAGGTAGGTATATTCGAACAATCTCATGTTCTTCTAACTACATTGACTGCATTATGAATAATTTCAATCTTAGATAATACCCTTGAGAATTGACAGTTTGAATCAAGTTTACTGAGACGGCAAAGTCTTAGAAACAGACAGAGATGGGAGATTGTGGAAATTGTATCATTTGTCTTAGAAGTCGAGCGAGAGAGAGAATGGAAATTCTCTCTCTTGTTTCGCGAGCAATGGTGGCAAATAGGGAAGTTTGTTTCGAGGAAAATGGGCCGCAGATATTGTCAATACTGCCAACCCACAAAAAATTTTTTCCGTTAAAAATGGTTTTTTCTCTAATTAGTTATATTATTTATGGGCTTAAAACCCGCCTCTTGACATCTCTGGGCATTAGAAATCCGCTTTCCATACAAATATAATAATCTAAATGTGTTTTTGTCTTCTGATCTTTTTTGTTATTCTATCACATATTATTATATAATTTAACTAGTCCAATTTTACTTCTAATTAATTAATTCCAGTTTGTTGCTAGCTAACTTATAACTTCAAATATGCATTGACTATTTATGTTTAATAAGGTATAATGTAAAAACAATATAATATTATGTAAATATTTTAAATTAAAAGTACGAAATATATCGAGCCGTTTTCGGGAAAAAAATCTTAACCGACGATTTTAGTTTTTTTTATCAAATCAGTTCATAATTGATATCCGCATGAACTGGCAAAAGATTGTAAGAAATACAACAGCCAAAGTCATAATTTATGTATTTTTAATTTTATCGTATGATGTATGTTTTAAGTTTCGTCGATTTTTCGTCGTTAGCGTCATATAGTTTTACGCTTATAGTCTTCTGTCGAAAACAGTTCGATATAAAGACATTTACAATAAACAATGATTTTAAAGTATTAGTCATCAAGATGGATTTTATTTACTAATATAAGCGGTAATATATGATATTATTGTAGTAATTAATAATGGCATAAGTGAAACTGAAGGGTGTGTTTTACACCCCTGTGTGTACTCGCTAGCGTCTGTTTGTTCGGGCATTATTACTTGTGCAAACAGAGTACGTAGGTAGTAAATTTCCACTGAAAAGACGCTTTGTGGTGCACAAACTTGCCTTATACTGCAAAGTATCACTATTACTATACTCTGATCAATGATAGAAAAGCGTTGATATTTATTTATAACATGTTAACTGAGTATTATACGTATAAAAATGTATAATATTTGTAATTAATGATATTAGTATTTCATTGTTGTCTAAACTTATTTTGCGGTATTATTGCTTATATTAAATACAGTAATTTTCTTAATTGTGGCTCATTATTTTTCAGTATCAGCACCAAGCGTATGAATTTTAGCAGTGTAAAGAAGAACACTCCAGAAATGATAAATATAAACCATATTGTAATAAACACAAGGATGGACAGATTTTTTCACAAGATTGTTTTTTAGTAAATAGATTTAACCATATGAAATCCGGTTTTGCACCTTTCAATTTTTCCTGCAGCTATGGAATTCAACTTACAGCTTTGAGACGCAAATGATGACTTTTCGGTAACCTAACTCTATCTATATCTTAAACTTACATTAAACATTAATTTATTAAACAACTCATGTATGAAAATTGCGTATAATTAATTTTAAATCAATTTAATATTTTGTTTAGTGTTGAAACCATCTGCTAGTATTTTTATAATAGCACAACTCTTTCATTTCTATTGTACAGATTATAAAAGAAAAAAAATAAGTCTAAAAAAAATTCGTCATATTTAATAAAAGCATTATTAACTTCATTTTTATCGCAGTTCCTGTAGTTGAAATTTTCATACCTAACTTATTTAGCATAGTTTTTATTTTATATTTTGATAAAATTTTGATTTCGTAGTTTTACGTCTATGCTTAAAACGTTTCAAAATCTTTCAATCTTTCTTTTGTTGAGCATAGCATAACTTTCTTGAATTGTATCACACGGTTAGCACACTATGAGAATTTAACACATTTTCAATAATACAACGTGCACACTCTCCTTAATTGCGAAATTATTACTATAATAGTAAGATTATTATCTTCAATAAGTTCTCTATTGGTATTGGATCATACTATTTGTAGATATCAATGCACTATATTTTGTCATTTCTGAGCCTCGTTATCTCAATGATTCTTCATACACATCTTAATGATATTTGTCTTGAAATAAACACCATGAAAAGACTATATTAAATACTATATTCTAATATGTGAACAAAACTGTTGACAACAACATTTACTAAAATATAAAAATATTTCAATTATTCCATTACTAATACGGGAACAGACTTACAATTTTATATAGAGTAAACACTCGTTTTTAAATCATTAAATAATTATGAATATAATCTTACTCGTATCTATCAAATGTATCTTTCACAATTCCTATAGGTACTATACTTTATGTTCGCTTCTAGGTATTTGAAGTATACGTATCTCTGTAATATGAAAATTTACCTAGTTAGTTAGATTGTTATAATTTGGTTGTCGGATAATTTTACAATCTCTCAAACATTCACGTTTTGCATATATTTTATAAAGAAATTAAAAACATTCCGATTTTTATGCAGTAACATAATTTGAACTCGTGATTAGTGGTGCTGAAGGATTTATAAATTTTTTATTGCCTATATGAATAAATGTTCCAAGTTACATTAATTATTAAGATGCTTGTTTCATACAACATAATGTTACACAGAATTATCTAAAAAAAAACAACGCATGGAGAATACGTAAATACGAGTACGTCACCAAAGCACTGGGAATACAATATTATAAATATCACCAGATGGAGTTCAGACAACGATGGCCAGAAAGGTATTTACTAATTTCACCATTATAATATCCATATTTTCATACATTTTTAAAAATAGTATTTGATTGCAAACTTTCTTAAGTTTCTTATAAATTTTTATGACTTGTATTTGTATTATGGAAAACTCTTGACATTTTTTTTTTGTTAATTTGCCGGTAGACATTTTATATAAAATATAATCCCATTTTTTACCTCTTCAAATATAGATAAAAAAAATATTTTACGAACATAAGCATTTTTTTACTTTGCTTATGACGTAAATTTGAATTTAATTAAAATTTTCATGTTTTTGAATGAATTTCTCCTTCTATTCTGGATTTTTCATTTTTTTCTATGTTATATATTACAAATGTTCAAACGAGAAGAGATATAATGGAGGCGGAGGGGGGCAGAGGCCGTTTGTTACACTTTGTGATGCGAATGACAGTCGGGTGGAAAGGCTGCGGTGCTTTCCCACCCGACTGTCCTCCCTGAAAATCCACATTGCGGTGCGTTAATATATTTATCTAAAATATCAATTTTTCATATTTTATCTTTATAACGTTTTAATTTTAATCCAGAACTTCTTACTAGATTTGAATATTTTAATGATCTCTAGGAGCAAACACACAACAACAATTACAAAGATATGATTTATTATATTAAGCTGTCAATTTATTAATTTAAAATTTTAGCTGACATAACACAATGATTCTCCAAACTGTACATACTAATATTAATAATATTCAATAATCCATAATGTTATACAAAGAACTATTTTGTATATGGCTTAAGTTTATATTTAATAAAAGGAAGAGAAGAGATATAATTTATATTTTTGACTGTAGGTGCTTGATGGAAATTGATTTTAAATTCTAAATTATTGAAAACTGGTGAGATCACTCTTAGCGACCCGGGTTTCGCCTTTCGGCGTCTACAGGCTACATTATATGTGGGCAGTGAGCGAACAAATAGCATACTACAATATAACATAGGGTAATTATTACTTTTAAAATTTGAAATAACTCTTGTACGTCAGAAGTCATTAATCAATATGACATACTTTTCTGAATGCTTCTATTTACGGAGTTATTTTCAATTTTTTTTGAGAATGCTTATCTTTAAATTTTGATGACTATGTTAGTGTACGCCACTGTGAAAATGGTTGCTAAAAAAGGAGGAAATAAATGAAAAGACTGATACACTACAGTGGGTTTTTGTGTTACTTAAATTACGACACAAATAATTAAGGGAATGCGAAAAATAATGGACAGTAAAATTATTTATCGGTTATAAAATCGGTAGTCATAAAAAATAAATCTTAAATAAATCATAGAATATAATGTATTTATAATATTCGATTTGCATAATTTTTCCTCTTATTACTGCAATACAGTTTCTTTCTTTTGGTGCTAGATGCTTTTAATTAGAAAAATATCAATAAAATTTAGAGCACCCAAAACTTTACAATCCATGGTTTTTTTCTTACATAATTTTCGACGTGGATATTTGTCAGCTAATCGCTCAACCCAATAAAATAGGTGTCTCCCATTTTTACGTTTCACACCGCACATCTCAATATATCTACGGGAGCGATTAAAATTCCACATTAATTGATAAGTATTGATATATCAAATATAACTGCCGAGGTGTTTTTTACTTGTATAGTAAGAACTTTCACCCAAAAATTTTAGATTTTAGATTGAATTCAGTCTAATTCGCGAGTTTTTTTTTATTATTGACGCATTCAGATAGGGACTTAATTATACACACAGATTTCAGATTTATGTGCGTTACAATCAACTAATACCCTTTATTATAGATATAACAATTATTACTATTTTTATTGATACACTAGCAATGATCAAAAATCAAATCTATTCCGCAAAAAAATGACAGACTTCTAGATTGGTAGGGACCTTATTTTTATAAACCCAAGTCACTGCATCTTTAAGCAGTAGATATCAATTAAAATGTGGAATAACATTATATGTTTAAAAACATGTTGAAAACATAAAAAAGACGAAACATCTGGAAAATATATTTCACAGGCTTTTAAACATACATTTTTTCTATTTTGCACAAACTGGAAAACTGTGAAAATTCAACTTTTTAATTTTATCTTAACTTGCTATTATCACATGAAATCAACAATGAGAGAATTTTCCTCCTTTTAATATTAATGCAGGTCTAAGCAGGTTCTTGTAAGGTCATTATAAAGTAATTATTAATATGAGGTTATTCATACCATTAATGTATCTATAGATAATATGTTGAAACTTTTCATATATCTGCCATCTAGAATCCAGTTTTTTTAAAGCGTTCACGCTAACTTCTTACTTATAAATATTCGCACCATGAGTATTCTTTTAAAATAATTTCTAAAAATGTATCCAAATGAGCATCCGAGATTTAATTTCTTTATAAATTCAGCAGTCGTGGGAATACAAGCCGTATTCCCCGGACACTCAAAAATATCAGTGTTAAATAAAAGTTAAAACAACATTGGTTAAAAATCATAGCTATTAAAAGTTTACATGGAAAGTAAGTATACAGATTTGCATAACTGTAATAATTTGTCAACCCTTGTGGACGTTGGATAGACAGGTACCTATTGAATATAATCATGTCGCAAAAGTTGTAACATTGTATCGCGTTCGCGGGCCTTGGGCAGCAAGCCGTGCGTGAATTTTTAAATCTCATTAAAAACCGTCGAAGAAAAGAGCGTCGCCGCCGAAGTACCTCGTTTCGCCAACCGTAAGGGCGTGCATTGTATTTCTACTGAGGGATGGTTGACAAAATACAGATGGATGAAAATTATACTTGTCGTTATGTAATGAGAAAATATGAAATATGAGAAAAATATGTCTCTCATAATGGAGTATATTTGCTAAAGACAAATTATTTGTGTTTTTTTTTGGATTACTGTATTTAATAAACTTTCTACATTTTCATTTCATAAAAGGCGTAACGGTGCAAAAATAAAATTAAGTAACAACTCTACTGACCATTTTTCTGCAAATTTAAATCCTGATATAGTTTTTCTCTTACCTGTAAAAAAGAAAAAAATATAAATTACAATTTTATTTTTATAAAGATTTCTGTAAAACAGCTACTTTTACAAAACAGTTAGTGTAAGATAATGTGGTTTAGGCAATTGATGGGTAGATTTCCAAAGTGAAATTATTCCACTGTGTCAAATTTTAATAGGAAATATTGAAAAAAAATATTTTTAGTATAAATGAACTTTATAACATGTTTTTCAATGTATATTTAATGATTTTTTCTATTGACTATGTTGTATCCTTATACTGGTTTTATAGTGTAACCTTTCATTAAAGCTTAACTGAAGGTTCTATTATTTTTAGTATTTTTTAGCATATTAAAAGCTCTGCTAGTGTAGCTGTAAATAGTCAATAAAACAGTCTGAAAATGTCTAAATATTGAGGAGTTAGCTGTAAAGACACTTTACAACGAATAATTAGCACAAGAAGCTGTCATTCATAGTTTATTGGAAGGTTAAGACATTTGTTGGTTTTTGTGTTATTGATGTGTGTTTTTTTGAAATTTATTATTATTCAAGAAGGTAGTTAAAAGTGCATAGATAACATATATATATTTGCACTTTTATAAAAAATCAACGCTTTATTTTTGTATCATAGAAGTTGACATGTTCCACTTTTAGAATGAACGCAATAAAAAAACATCAAAAAAAGTAATTAATGTCATATGGACATTAAATTAATATGAAGCATTTGTTTCCCCTCATATATGCCGCATCTAAAATCCAAACTAATTAGATTTAAGTATTAACAGATCTCACCAAAGCATTAAAATTAATGATTGTTTCTTAAGGAATTTATAAAAAATCTATTCAGTTCATTAAAAACATTCATAGATGTCCACGTACTAGATTGCTTCCCTTCTGTTTCTTAGCACAATGTTACTAATTGAGATATTCTTATGGTATGCGGTTAATGATTTTCACGGGTATTTTCAGATCGTTTCGTAAACTTATTGTTAAGAGGAATTCTTCAAGTGAGAGACATTCATTATTATGTTAACACTTTTAGTACCGGCAAAAAATATATGAAAAACCTTTCAAAAAATTTAATTCATTAAATTAAATCTTTAATATTTTCATATTGATTCTACAATAGATAGAATAAATAAAATGCTCTTAAGCTCTTTGGTTTTTTTCTTTATCTGTTGACAGTTTAAAAGTATTAAATTCTTGGTAGTTAAGCTGTTTAGTTTTGTAATATTTCCAGTAAATTTGAGGCTCTCGAAATATAGCTTATTATTTGTGTATGCAATAGAAATTATTCATTTATTAAAAAATACATAAAATAAAAATGGTAAAAATTTCCTGAAACTTTCAACGTGACAAGAGTTAGTAATGCAAAGTTCCGACCTTGATAGGATGACATTATTTAAAATACTGAACAACAGAGTGTTCTAAAATAAGCCAACATTTCAAATTTACCGCTATTTTTTTTGGTGGCATATCCGATTGCTCTCATAAGTAAACGTTGAGGATAAATTTATGGAATAGTACACAATTAAACAATGCGTAAAATTGTAAAAAAACTTAGTGAAATTTTGTGGAGAAAAATAGTGACAAAATGAAAATGTTAGTTTATTTTGCGAAAAACTTTATTTTTCGAGTTTTATTTCTATTTGGGAATAATACAAATGATTTTCAAAAATTAAGAAAAAAACCCTCAACAATAAAGATTCTCACACGCGTGGGTTTGACTATAGGTACTGATTTATTTTTTAGTTTTTCTGACTCTTTAGGCGTATTTTCATTTATTTTTTATAAAAAATTATACATATTTATTAATTATTAATTAACTTTATGAAAGTTCAAAAGACCCGATAGGGTGAAAAGCGCATTTCATTGTGAAAGATCTTCTGTCGTATCAAAAAATAATACTTGAACTTCTGCCAAGTCTTCAAAACACAAAAAAAACTAAAATAGCATTTCAAAGAATGGCCAGAATCGTAGAATAGCCCCACAACAATAAATCATTGTTGTAAAACTCTTGAATGGATGAAGCTATAGTATCTTAAGTATAGTATAATCATCATAAGAATGCAAGTGAAATATTTTTTTTTATCCTAAAATTATTTTAAAACTTAATTATGTAAAATTTAAAATCAAAATCTCACAAAAATCATACGATCTAAAAAGATATGTATATTAATGTTTTTTTCTTCTAAAACTTTACCAAGTCACGTTTTATACAAATGCTGGAAATACAATGAGTGATTAAGTAAAAATGGAAATATTTCATTTTTAATCCAATTTCAATTCATTAATTTAGTCATTATAAAAAAATAAGATAAAAAATGTAATTACTATAGGAAATACCTAAATATTAGTTTAAATATATATTTGTTTCTTTCATCAAGTATTAGATATTTTTTTTGCACAATAAATAATTTGGTTCTGTTTTAAAAAGGTTTATTACAAAAGTAACACTTTTCATCGTTAGATGGAGCGGAGCTATTTCTTATTAGATCATTTATAATAATCTGTTACAATATTTGCCTTAATTTATTATATTATATGAATGCACATGTTTGATAATTTCTATTTCTAATTAATGTTCAACATGACAAATTTTGAATTAATATATAAATTTTATATACCGTTAAAGACGGTAGAAAATGTATTATTTTTAAATAACAAAGGACGAGTATTTGGTATAAATAAATATGTATTAACTAATAACTTCAAACGTTTATGTAATACAAATGGTGATATTAATTAATACACTTAGGAAATATAACATTACGTTTCGCTTACCTTTCAGCCAACGCTGTAATGCATGACTATTTATTGAAATATTGTGCAAGATGACAAACCGAGTCAGTCCATTCACACCGGGCCGTTTCCGCTACAAGTCCACAGGCATTTCGCTCAACTCCTGACGTATAATGCGGATGCCAGAATTAATTTATAACTCACACAAAGAAACTGGGTTGGCGATCGCTATTCCGCATTTTCACTGGACATTATCGAAGACAGTGATGGAAAGTTGTGCCACATTTGGATGTGCAACAGGAAGCTCATTTTTGACATTGTTTAACCGAGCTTTAAGTTTTATGGAATATTAATATCAACCCAGTGATGACTTTTGAAGAAAATTAATTTTATTTAGCTTTTCAGCCATATCTTCAAATATATTTGGATATACATAAACACACGGTATTTTCAATTTATATAACACACCAAAGATAATTATTAAAGAAATTATTTCTCATTGTTTTTGAGATGCTGGCTTAATTATAACTACAATGTTAAAGCTTTCTGTAAGGCTCTTGTTTTTTTGCATACCTAACTACGTTTCCACATTATTAATGTGAGCAAATACTGTGGCGTAACGAAGACGAGGACCGCTATTAAAAGTGGCAGAACTATCCTACGAGCAGAATTCTAAGATCATGATTGGCATACACTGGAGTGTACATGATTTAAAATCGTATAACTAATATGAAACCATGTTGAGAAGATACCTTCATGTGCACTGTAATATAAAGCAAATTTAAAAGCTGGAATTGAAAATGTTTTCCTATTGTTGAAACCGTAAAATACGTGGCGTATAATATGTACCACTTTTTATTAAACATTAAATAAATGTGCAGTAAATACATTTCTAGACTGCGACTAAAACACAAAGAGAAATGCGTCATAGGATTTCTATTATACTCATTACGTTTTCTATTTCAGAATACTGCAGATAAATTGTTGGCCTGTTCACCGGATACTAACTAGTACCTGAATGAAAGTGGTCACTATGAGCAATTAAAAGTTAATTTAATAAATAACATATAGAGCGTAACGTACATATTATACTTGTTTTATTATAAGTTTACGTGAAAAATATAAAACAGATTTCACAGAATAAGAAACATGAGGTGATAGAGTTTTATAGATGTTGTTTATAAACCGTTTGCTTTGTCCCCTACCTAGGAGGTGAATATAGACAATGAAAATCTATACTTGATAAAATGACTAACATTTTTGTTTAAACTATTATTTTCTCCAGCATAATTGTAACTACATATACACGTGTCAATTTAAGTAATTCATTTTGCGAGAGCATTCAACGATTGTCATATAGCTTGATATATTTCGTGTTGTTTGTTTACGAATTTGATCGGCAGACGATTTGGATAGGCGCATCTACGAATAATGAATTGTAACGAAACAAGAATGCATTTGTATTGAACTAAACTATTTGCGTGTGTGTGAAAATTGTGTTCTATCTATACCAATACAATAATATCATCAATGGTCAAGATGTTGACGCGCGTGTCGGAATTATGGGATACGTATTCAAATCTCAGGAAGAAAATATTGATGCGAAATTGCCCAGCCAGTAAGTTGACAATAGTTTCTCATGAAAAACATCATGATGCACCATATAGCTTCTCTTTTCGTTAGGTTACTTAATATTTTTTGTCGAAAAATATCTATAAATATGTATATCTGGGATTCTCTGAGTTCATCAAATCTGAACATCAAGAAATCCGCTGCGAATTTTCTATTTCAAGTGTCCATAAAATTAGACGCACGCTCTCCTTCTTATGAATAGGATATATTTGCAGAGAAGCGACCAAAACAAAAAGAGGTATCACACTCGAGAATCGGAGTGTCCAATTGGTTTATTTTGCTTTTTATTAGAGTGTGGTTAGAACATCCGGTCCCGCGAATGTGACGTTGCCCATTATATTTTATCCTTTGGAATTCAACTGTTGGGTTCAAATTCTTAAGTTTTTTTTATATGTCACACTCAAAATCGAATAAAAATGTATATTATAGACATAACAAAATAAACTCTAGCTTAAAAAATGAAGCCATGTTACAACTAAGTAAATTAAATAATTGTTCAATATTATATAATATAATTGATATTGATTCTGCATAAAAATAAATGATAATTTGTCAATCTCATTCACAGCAGTTGATATAATTATATTTGTTTATTTGGTTCATTAGCAACACATTTAAAAACATTGTCTGTCCTTTTTAGTTATGTATGATTTTATGAACAAAAACTAAAATATCTTTTTAATCATTGCTCTACTATATATTTATGTATTATGGTGTGAAATAGTTCATAATCATATCAATTATAATATTATTTTGCACACATTCAAATCAGTTATTTTTCTTAATTTATTAGATCAATTATGTTTTTTATAATGTATAATAATTAATGTTATAACAAATGTTCATACTACGGTACTTTTTAAACAGTATAATGTTAATAACTGGTTTAAAAAAATCTTTATCTTGGCAATAATAATTTTTATAAAACATTTTATAATTTTACAACGCCTAGAAATAAATATATGTTGTAAATGAGGTGCTAAAGCTTATTATTAAAAAAAAAGATAAAAGAAAAGTTATCTAGCAAGCTTATATTCATTAAATTTAAATAATTCTGGTAATTTAAAGTTACTGTCATATTTATAAGTTGTCATCAGATAACGGGTTGATAATCTGATAATTTAGATACAAAGCTGATAAGTAAACTGATTTTATTTATGATTAATTTGCATTATGTATAATATTTTTGTTATGTTTGTTGAGCTCGAATATTTTCCAATAAGAATATTGTTGATTGAGAAAGATGGGTGGCATATTGCAAAAATCCACACGCGTTGTATTTCAGAACCTCATGATTCATGAATGATTCAAATAACATAAAGGTTGGACAGCATCCATTCATGCATTTATGTCACAACCAATTAAAATTAAACATATGACGAGCGCATTTAAAGTATCGAGACTAATAATAATATAATATACAAGACTAAAATAAAATATTTAAACCCTTGAAATGAAAACTGATTTTTTGTAATTTTCGTATATTTTTTGCGGTAAGTAATGAAATTTTTTATTTGCTTGTTGTACACCTAAAAACCAATTCCGTAGACGTAGAGTGCGGGTTCGATTCCCCATCTGTTGGATTTTAAAAATCCAAAAAATTCAGGATTGCTTTTGCTGCCTATTGGATTAAGCAAATGTCTGACAAATAATAATCTGCCGAGACGTCTTCATATTGCGTAGATTCATAAACTCTACTTTCGGAGTGGATATCTTCACTCTGTGCAGATAAATATATATATTTATAATAAAGA